>JBBPCX010055127.1:0-14512 GCA_037974365.1 Hydrocynus forskahlii | reverse complement strand
GGGGGGCTGTGTTTAGTGTGGTGGTGCTGGAGATTTACCCTAACTGACAGGTCTCCCTGTCAGAAAATCCAGGATTCAGGTGCAGAGAAATGTTTAGGCTCAGGTTCCAAATCAAATGCTGAGGAATGATAGTGTTGAATGCTGAAGTCTATGAACAGCATTCTCATATAAGGGTTCTTTTTGTCCAGATGGCTGAGGGCCAGGTGTAGGGTGGTGGTGACGGCATCATCTGTAGAACAGTTGGGACGGTATGTAAACTGCAGGGGGTCCAGTGAGGGGGGGCAGGAGACATGAGGATGATGGTGGTGGTTTTGAAGCACATTGGAACGGCAGTGGTGCTCAGAGAGATATAGAAGCAGCTTTCCTTGTGTTGACACTAAGCAGAGTTTTCCACACATCAGGCATGGTCAGAGAGAGTGCCTGGTCATTAGGAGGTGAGGTGGTCTTCCCCACTGCCATGTTGTTTCGGGCTTCTTAACCATGCAAAGAAGTGATTCAGCGTGTCTGGAAGGGAGGCCTCACCATCACAGGCACATGGAGATGCCCTGTAGTTGGTGATGGTCTGGATGCCCTGCCACATGTGCCGTACATTCCCAGTGTCCTTGAAGTGGCTGTGGATTTTCTGGGCATGGCTGAGCTTCACTTCACAAGGCGGTGTCTTGTATTCTCAGCAGCGCACACTTCTGCAGTCATCCACGCCTTCTTGGAGACAATTATGTCATCGATGCACTTACTGATGTAGCCAGTGACCAACGCTGTGTACTCCTCCAGGTTGGTAGAGCCGCCATAGGTTGCAGCCTACCTGAACATGTCCCAGTCAGTCTGTTCAAAACAGTCCTGAAAAGCAGAGATGGCACCTGGCGGCCAGATCTTTGTTTGCTTTTGAACGGGCTTGGCATGTCTGAGGAGGTGCTTTGATAGAGGTGTCCCAACCACTTAGCATTCTGCTCCACTAGTATACTTATCACAGGCCTGATCATCTGGAATCAGCTGCATCTGTTTCTTCACTGGTAGAGGCCTTAAATTAGATGGCTTTGTTGTGCTTCATACGTAGGTCAGCATTCTTCTGAAACTGGTCAGGTACAGGAACTGTACTGAAAATGAGTGCCATTGAGTTCCATCAGGAAGGCTGGAGAACTATTCCTTAAAATTACATTTAAAAATACAAGAAAGTCTGGAGAAATTAGTACAGTACTGTCTGTGTATAAATGGAAGGTAAGTGGTAAGAATGTATCTGCTGATGTGTTTAATACTGTTGTTTCCAAGAAACAGAAATTAAACATTACATAACTAGTGAATACATTTATGGTAAATAAATTGTGCCCATATGTCCATATATTATTATAACAGCCTTTTGAACAGGAGAGTAAAGATGAATATAGAGGATCTTCAGGGTTAAACCACACGGTGGCTTTCACACAGTTCTGTGGCCAGTCTGATCAGTTATTTTATATCTGACCACCGCGCCAGTCCTCCAAGTCCTTGAAAATTGCATCTGTTAAATATCTCACATGAGACGTACAATAATCCACAAATAAGTAGTGTGTGACTGCTTCCCTGGAGCAAGCCAGAGTCATGTAGTGTATATACATATGTGTGTGTGTGTGTGTGTGTGTGTGCCACCTGGTCAATTAAGAGACCAGCTGGTGCTACAAATTTTACTCCTCCTATCTAATTAATGATGATATCATTCTGTTCTAGAACAATTTAAATGACACTGCAGGCAAGCACAAACAACCTAAAAATAACAACCAGTCATTCACACACCAGACACGTTATTGGAAACATCTACTTGTGCTTTCACTCACTGGCCACTTACCTTGTGTATGTATGTAAAGTGTCCAGGTGTCACACGTGATCACATGACAGTACAGCACACAGTATGAACAGTGTGAAATTGTTCTCTGCATTTAACCCATTCACCCAGATGAAGCAGTGACCAGCCAACGATGCAGTGGTGCCAGTGGCAGTCCTGGGATTCGAACCTATGACCTTCTGATCACAATGGCAACACCCTAACCACCAGGCCACCAGCTGCCCTACTCACTGGGTGTTTTAGCAGAAACAATTTGTGCTTCTATTTACAGGACAACTTTATGGAAACGTGGAGGTGCTGTTCAGGTGTCCATGCTTTGTGTACCTGATTAAACCTGCAACTAAACTGGGAAAAAAATAATTAAAATACCTTCTCGGTGACCTGGCAGTGAGTAGCTGGCTCATTGCGTTATTACTCAGCAATGTTGAGGACCAGATTTGGATTTTGTGGCTCTGTTTTAAAAACAATTAGGACATTATTTGAAACAACACTCTGTTTGGTATTGCTCCTGATAAATCTGCTGCATCTCCACTGTGGGAAAAGTAGGAGGTGTCAGTCCGTGCTTTAGATCTTCTGCTGAGACATGCATGTCACTTTTCTGCTGACTGCTACCACAGTGGTGTTCAGGACCAGAGATGGGACGAGATGGGAATGATGGTTCCAGATGATATTAATTGTTTTCTAAGTGCTAAATAGGTTTTCATGTGAAGCCACATCTACGGTGATTGTGAAAGAGTAAACCTCGGTCAGATAATTTAACTACATAGTTACATGAATTATTTTAATAATTGTAAGGAATAACACAGTTATTGTTTAAATGAGCTTTATTGTGATTGTTAAGCCATAAGGGGTGTAAAGAACCTGCAGGAAGAAAACAAAAACTAATTTAAATATTGTGAATAGCTTGTTTTAATCTAAATGTTTTATTGTGTTTTCAAACAGTGAAAATGTTAAACTTAACTGTTTTATATGTAATGTTCTAATTTATGGTAAAATTGAAAATGCACTTACCTCTGACTGAGGAGGAAGGCTTCACATTTTCAGGCAACTGAGGAAACAGGACCTTTAGCCTAGCCTCTATACAAAATTTTCCCACCAAAAAATGGAAGCGACACAACAGTTCCTGTTTAGGCGTATATAAGGTCTGACTAAAGTTAGGTGGGGGGGGGGGGTTGGATGTATGCTGATTGAGTAGTGTACAGAACTAGTAGTTGGTTACTGGAAGTCTTTTTTGTTGTTTGTTTATTTTTATTCTTTTGTTGTGCATAATGGTAAAGACATCTTTCCTTGTAAATAGTTTCTTTTTTTCAATAATAAACACTTATGTTCACTGCCACTTGGATTACCCACATGTCTTGGTCTGCTTGTCCTTCACAGTTATGCTTCATGCAGGAGCAACATCTGCAGAGGTGCTCAAAACATCAGGAAAATGGGCTGTTTGACAAGGCCAGTAGGAGGAGCTGTTCACAGGCTAATGTGGCTCCCACTTCAATAATTACAACACTTTTCTTATGTAATTACATAGAATTACGTGACTAACTTGTTTATGAAAATGTTATTACACAAGATGTGAATTACATAGTTGGTGTTTAGGTTGTTAAAGTGTAACTACTAGTTACAATTATTAGTTACAGGAACAGTCCTCCTGGAGCAACTGCGGGTTAAGTGTCATGCTCAAGGACACAATGGTAGAAAGTGGGGGTTTGAACCTTTGTGGTCATTGGGTTCACAGGCAAGTGTTTTATATACTAGGCTACTACCACCCTGTTAAAGCGTTCATATAATCTGACAAAAGTTAAATTTTTTAACACCCTGGTGTTTTTAAAGGGCCCAAATTTGACCTTTTCCTTCTATTCTTCATCTTGTTTGTGTCCGAAAAATATAATTCATAATTCTTTATAATTTATGCTTACATTACAGTCTTCCAACCTTCAAGACTGATATATGTATAATCATCTTTTCTGATTGGCAGCTCTGCACTGCACCTCATTCAAATGGAGCTTGGGGCTGAAACTTTCCTAATCAGAGCAGTGTGAATGGACATGGCCAAACCGCTGTAGGCTGAATGAAAATGGGTACATGTGTTGGTTTTGTGATATCACAAAAACTGATTTGAAAATTACTGAATGGAGTTAATGTGGGGTAGAGATGAATACTTAGGAATCTTTAAAAACCAAGTCAGATCCCACTCTGAAAACCTAGGTTTATTTTCATCTAAATGAGTAAATAGAAAGTTTCAGAAACTGTGAAGAGAAAAGCTGTGGTCATCTTCCAGATTCTGAAGTGTTTCTCAGTTGCTGTTTGAACTGTAGAGAATCTGTGACACTGACCATGTTAAGGCCTTTGGACAGAAAAGGTCAGTGTGTGTGAGTCCCCTTCCTTTCACTAAAGTGTGTGATCAGATGACTCTCAGACGTACCTGAGCTGGTCATCAGAGGCTTTTGCACAAACCTGTAGCACTTCACACACTCTACTCTTCACGCACAATGTCTGATAAAAAGTCTAATCTCACCATCTGGATCAAAACTTTATCAAAACTTTGGATTAAATTAGAAAAAAAGTTCAGAATAGGAGGATTTTCACTGGTGGTCTTGGACTCTGTAGGTGAGCTAGACTGAGATATTCCTCTGTAAAGAAGTTTACCATAAATAAGTTATGCTGAGAGACTGGTTCCAGCATTCTTGGGTCTGTTTCAGCAGCGTAAGATGAATTAGTCTTCCCTCTTGATCTCATAGTTTCCGCTGGAAACCAGATTAGCTTCAAGGCCTCCACCAATCCCTGCTTCCTGCGAGCAGTTCCTCTTCCTGCAAAAGTAAGGACACACATTTAAACAGCTGCTAAAGCTAATGTGATTAATCTCTAGGAGTTTGCAACCACACACACACACACACACACACACACACGCACACACATGCATCATAAGTGGTTCTTGTAAGAATGCGCTTTGGAAGCAACACATATCCATGAGAATCTGCTTTCAAATGGTCTGAAAATGTCCACAAAAATCACTTCCACACAAATAAACATTAGCCAGTCCAATGATGTAGCCATAGAAACCAGAGAAAAATTCATTTATTGATTTCCTGAAGTAAGCCATGTAAGCAAAATATCTGAATATCTAGTGTACACTGCGAAAAGAAATCTGAATTGAAAAGAAGCAATTTTAAAATAGGATGATATTTTAAGATACGATTGAATATACAGTATTTATTTAAATATTTATTTATCTTTGTTACTTTTTAACTTTTTTTTAATTCAATTTAAACTAAAACAAAAATAAAATTATGAGCGGCAAATACAACATACATCCAGAAAGTTAAATAATTTCCACAATACACATGGCTAATCCTGATTAGCAGAGACAATCACATCATTAAGTCCTTGAAAATGTCAGCAACTGACCTGTCATCAACTGTTTAAGATGTTGCTTTAGGAAATCAGTCTATGGTGCATTCCAAAATTAAAATATCTAAAAGGTAGGAGTGCCAGACGTATGACGTGAATTTTGGTTCAAACCAAGCTTTCAGTCTTTTTGGTGGCAGTTACTGCCACCAGCAGTTTCCTTTTCTGCTGCAGAGTGAGCTGTATGTCAGAGTCATCTGCTGTCATCAAATAAGCTTTACATTGTGTTATGTAGACCCTGTGAGCAAATGTATTAATAAATGTGACAGCTGTTTATTGATTTATTTAGCTTATTTCTGTTAATCTTATGCAGTAAATATCAAAGGGTTAACAGCTCTCACCTAGATTGCAAAGTAATGCTGGACCCGCATTGGCAGGACTTTCCCACACAGTGGAAAGACTTCGACCGTGTAGCTGGGGACTCCCTAACTTGAAAAGTTACAGAACAAGACATAATTAACACATTCCGGATTTAAGAGTTTTCCTGATGCAGCCCATAATCTCCGGTGCTTGGGGGAACTTTCACCCCTGTAACTCCTCTGTGGTGCAGCGCCTCTTCTCCAATATTCACAATAAACCCCAGTCCCCGAAAATCGTTACCTTACAGCCCAGTGAAATAAGGAGAGGGGTGAAAAGGCTCCTAAATAATGGCTCTTCTGCTGCCAGAGGGATCCATAACTACTTGAGTCCCCCACCTTAAGACGGCCTGTCCTGTGCCTCCCCTCCTGGGGCAGGTTAGGAAGATTTGTGGGCAGTGGCTGAGGCTCGGCGGATGAGGATTGCACAACAGGACATTCAGGAAGAAATATTTCTGAGCAGAAGGTCAGAAGTAGTGTGAAGACTCCTAAGCTGCTGTGGCTGCGTTATGAGTGGCTGGACGGCATGAGCAATACCACATGTGGTGACTGTGGCTGCCAGCTGTGAAGAGATTTACATGCAGGAGAACTGAATATGTGTCCTTATGGACATGAGGACACTGCTAATGCAGAGGTAAATGTGCATTACCGTTTGAGGTCCTCCAGTCAGTAATCATATGTTCAGGGTGCTTTCACACCTACCTCATTTGGTACAGACCTTCAGACTTTGGACCAAACAGAAATGGTAGGTGAGGAAGGTAACCCAGAACACAGCGGGGACCAAAGGTCCAACCAAAAGAGGTCAGAATAAAAGAGGTGGTCTCAGTCTGGATCTGTTCTGGTTTGTCTGCAGTGTGAGAACAACTCTTTGGATGGTTTGGATCAGTTGAGTTTTAATTTCTGAAACTTTCTGCTCTTTATTTACTCATTTACATGGAAAAAGCCCAAACATGTGCCCCCCTGCTCTACATTACAGTGAGCTGCACTTTAAAATCACCACATTTTTCAGAATTTTCTGTTAGCTTCAACGAGTCTGGTGGGAAACAAATGATTTTGCATCTAACTAAATGCCATTAGGGATGCTTTTCTCTCTTCTCTTTATGGAAGTTCTTGCTTCAGGAGATACTCTGCTAACCAATGGTCCTGCAACTCATTAGGCTTCAAGCCTGAAAGCTCCGCACTGACTGATTTACAGCCCACTCCTCACTGATTGATAATACATAATAAGCTGACTGATAAGCTCTACAAAATCCTTCAGAGCTTCTGGAACATTCCAGATTATCGCAGACCATTCTAGAGTCTCGGCACAAGTCTCCTGGAACTTTTTTTGGCATTCAGGAACATTAGGCACTCATAGCTTATGAATCCCAGTAAGCGAGGCGACAGCAAAACAAACGATCATGGGTTCAGTGGGTCTGATGGGGCTTTGAAAGAGGAGGAGGAGTCTAAATAAACAGCTTGGTCGAGTATAAGAGGCACACACAGCACAAGCAGAGCTCCGGCACGATTGTTGACTCAGAGCAGAAGCGTGTGGCTTCTGTTTGGGGAAGAAAAGTTCAAAAGTGGGTCATTATCATCCAAACGTGGAGCGTTACAACCTTTATTCCTTGGCCATAGACAGAATTCCTGAGGACAGAATTCTCACTTTTTAATGCAGTAGCTTGTATTTGATGTTAGTGCTCTTTGTGTTTAGTTCAAGGTATTTTATTTGGGTGTCAAAGACATACAAAACATGGAAGAGAAGCAAAGTGGGCATTTTCTTATTTTCAAACTTCTCAAACATCATTTAACAGGACCCATAACCACCCATTTCCACACCCTCCCTCTTTGGAATGAACAACTAGTTTAACAAAAATAATTTAATTCAAATGACAGAAAATG
This sequence comes from Hydrocynus forskahlii, assembly GCA_037974365.1. Lineage (NCBI taxonomy): Eukaryota > Metazoa > Chordata > Actinopteri > Characiformes > Alestidae > Hydrocynus > Hydrocynus forskahlii. The sequence goes on along the minus strand of JBBPCX010055127.1, from coordinate 7,057 downwards.
CATACAGATAAAGTACATAATCCGAAGATATAAATTAAAAAGATTCACGATGGTAAAGGTAATTAGGTAAACCATAACAGGCTACTCGCTGCACTGTAGTGGGTTTTCCAAAGAATGTCAAAAAGACATTCTCTGACCCTTTATTCTCTGACCCTCTAGTTGTGTAAGAAAAGTTGAACCAGGACATAATATCTCTAATCCACTACAAGTGAGAGGGGGAGTGTCATGCCAGGTCTGAGGAAAGGACACGCACGCAGGAGCCAGAGTACAAATAGAAAGGTGTTTTCATTGCAGAGTTTCACAGTTTTCAAGACGTCTGCTGGCGCACACACACACTCTTGAACTCGAAAATTACATCACACAGTCTCGGATCCCAAAGGACCTTCTCTCCAGAGGACACTCACCAAATGAAGTCGAACTCAAACTTAGAAGGAATGATTCCTCCAGCACAGCCCTACTGGACTTGACGGAGAGGGACTCTGCTGCAGAGTCGGCTCTTCACTCCTAAGGGAGCCCACTGCCTTCAGGAGCTCATTACACTTGCTCCATGCTCCGTGGAGTTCACTCGATGCGGCGGGGCTCTTGCGTGTCCCGCCTGTGGACAAAGAGGAGAGGAGACACACACACACACACAAGCACTAGTTATCCACACTGCCTATGTAAAGTCCAAACAAGGGATCTCCACTGCCACTGGAGATGCTGCAGGTTGTCGTAGACCAGTCCGCAGGGTGCTACGGAGATCTCTCCTCCTTAGGATAAACAGGCTGAAACCAAGAGTACACTTTCCTATAACCCAACACTAACAAAGCAAGTTAAACAGAGAACTGTACACAGTGAACACTCCTGAACTGAAAAATAGATAACAGAGTGTCTAAACTCCATAGGATAAATGTTCAGTATAATTAACTCAACAACCACCAGATAAGGAAGAATAGGCCAGTAATTACTTTCTCTAAAAAGTACACGATTTAACATTACAGCACTTACATAACGTGCGAATGTTCAGTATCAGCAAAGGATACAAAGTCATTTTCATTACACAGAGCCTACCGAACCATTACGATTATGGAGATGGGCTCCTCTGCAGGCTCTGGATAAAGTTTGTGGCCTCAGAGACGGATTTTAGACAGCTTCTCTCACCGTTCAAGAGGGAAACACGGAGCCTTGCCAGGAAAAGTAGCGACGGACAGAGACGCTTTTTGTAGAGTTCAGCCATTATGCCCTCGTATTCTCCCCGTTGCCTCAAAACATCAGCACTGTCATCCTCACAAAATCAAATTTTGTGGCTTCGGAATTCCAGATCGCCCCACTTGCGTGCCTCCCTCATAATCAGTTAGTTCAAGTGAAACCAATAGAAGCGAATGATCTCGAGGACCCGGTTTATTGAGAAGCCGTGAGAAGAAGACGAGAAGCCGTGAGAAGAAGACGGTGGGTTGCAGACCTTCCATTGACTCTGGCAGTCCGATGATATTCTGTCGTCTGCTACGGGCTTCTAGATCAGAGAGTTTAGCTTTTAGCAACTTATTTTAGCAGATTCGAGTTGCTATAGGTGTTTGCAGACCACCTCCGCATGCTTTCAAGGTCAGTAATACGTTGGCCCTGGCCAGAGAGGACTGCCTGAATAGTGTCCAGCATTGAATCCAAAACAGCCAGAGACTATTTAAAATCAGCTGCCAATGCTGCTCTGTGCTGGTCTAGTAGTTCCAACATGAGCGTAAGCGTTATGCTAGCATCATTACCTCCACTGTTAGAGGAGCTCTCAGTGACGTCTTTTTTGGCATGTTTCTCCGACTTTGTTTCTCTGACTTTATTTATCAAATTAACAACTCCAGTACAGCTTACGTTGTTGGATGTGTACTTATTTTAACAATATTTATGGGTTTTAAATGAAAAGGGGCTATTGATTACGGGAGCAAATGCGCCACACCGCTCCTCCATTCTCCACCAACCCGGAACAGGGCTCTTTGTGTTTAGATGGACTCTTCGGATCTCTTTTGTCTCTGTGGTTGGCATAGCAATGACCATACCAATACCTATATCTCAGTAAAAAATGTCTAGAAGTTTGACCTCTGCTGTGTACCCTGGTTTGTTATGCAAGTTCACAAAATTCCACATTCAGAAAATTTCAAATATGTTTTAAAACACAGACAGCATCTAATGCTAGAACACATGTACACTCCTGCCATCAAGTGCTTTAATGAGTGTGATGTATTAGTGAAGGCCTTGCCCCTCTTCCTGTAGCAGGGAGGGGTTAGAGGTCAACCAGCAGTGACAAATAACCCAAGGGTTTTGCGGTCCCAGAAAGAGAGAGAGAGAGACAGAGAAAGAGAGAGAGACAGAGAGAAAGAGAGGGAGAGAGAGAGTTTTGGGAGATTAAGCAGGGTGAAGGTGGGGGGTTGGTTAGTTTTTAACTCACATGATCCTGATTTCACACATTTTTCTTTTAAATACAAAACCCAGTAAAACCACAACTACTCATTTACCCCTCTGTACTGAAGTAGAAGCGCTTGGTGTTTTAGGGGTTTGAAGCTACTTAAGGAAGATCTACCAAAAAACTACCACAAAACATTCATCATATATTTATTTTCCAGTCAATTCTTAAATAAAGACTGCAAATCAGAGTGTAGGTCCTGAACTATACATTTTATAAGCAGTCGAATATGGCTAAGCCAATCAGGTTTCAGAAGAGGACCTGTCTGTTTTATAACAGATATAAACACCACCCATCTAGGGCATCCCATTAGATTTGGTTTGATGCTGCACCTCGTTTATTGAAACTGGAAAATACAAATGCAGAAGCTGACCGGCCTGTTGGCATTGGTTGCATTGGTGATCAGAAAAATACATATTTTTCTAGTTTTATGAAGCTGTAAAGGCCCATCAAGATGAGCCAGGTCCACAAAAATAATACAGTACCGTGCAAAAGTCTTGCACCCTTCATTTCTTCATATTTTGCATCCAAGGAGAAAGGACTTTCTTGAGCCATTTAATGTAAAGACTTTCAAAGGCTCAAGACTCTTGAACAGTACTGTAAAAGCAGGAAACCTTCTCATGACGCAAACACAGACTAAATGAGCTTTTATTTGGAGCCTCTTTCAAAGCATTTCAGACACTCCTGGTGTTCAGCTGAGCAATAGCATTGCTGCATGTTCCAAAGTCCAGTCTCTTTGATTTGGCTGGTTTGCTCTGAGTAGTTTTGAAGCTGCAAGGAGCCACCACTGGAACCAAGCAGCCTGGCAGACAAGCAGTTGCTGCAGGGGCCGTGTGTATGCTGTAGCAGCCTCTTTATGGGCATGTATGCGACTCCCAGAGAGCGGGATGTCCCGAGCGGGAGATTTATGCCATTTCTGCCCCATTTGAGGGGGCTTAAGAGCGTGACCCCACATTCCAGTGTTAGGATGCGGCAGGGAGTGAGAGAGAGCAGGGGTTAAGAAACAACATACACACACGCGCACACACACACACACACACACATACATGCACACTAACACAAACACACCTACATACACACACACATACACACACACACTAACACACACTAACACAGAAACGCTTAGTTTTCTCGAGTGTGAAGACTGGCTGTTTTCAGTATAAATAAGCCGCACTTTCTGCAGACTCACAATTTAATAGACTCTGTTTATTTGCTCAGACCAACACATTTTAATAAAAATGTCACACAAAATGTGGCTTGTTTAAAAGTTAAGGCACATTTTACACTTATACTATTTTGCAAAAGTCTTGAGATACCCCTCATTCCTTCATATTTTGTGTCCAAAGAGCCAGACTTTTTTGTAGTCTTGAGGAACGGTTCTTCAGGCTTCCTGGATAATGCTTTTTTGTTAGTTTTATTTTATTTGCCACATAATACCCAACATACACTACCAGTCAAAAGTTTGGACACACTCATTCAATGATTTCCTTTGTTTTTATTACTGGCTACTTTATATATATTGAAAACATCACCTATTGCTCTGATGACACCTTGCACACTCAGCATTTTTTCAATCACATTTCGACCAGGAATGGTTTTTAATTAACAGGTGTTCTTCATCAGGAGTTAATTAGTGGAATTTCCTGCCTTCTTAATGTGTTTGGGTCCATCAGTTGTGATGGTAGGATTGGTACACAGTTAGTAATCCTATTTGACGACTCCACATTGTAGCAAGAACCACTTAACTAAGTAAAAAAACCAACAGTCCATCATTACCTTATTACAAAACATATTCTGGTTTGTTTGACCTTTTTTTTTAAATTACTGCATAATTCCATGTGTCTCTTCATCACTTTGTTTGTTGTCAATATCTAGAATGTAGAGCAAAAAAAAAAAAAAAAGGAATGACATGGTGTGTCCAAACTGTTGACTGGTATAGTCTATATGAACAGTATATGCAGTTAGTGGGCGGGGCTACAGTCTGCATGTGAATCAAACATTAAATTAGGGCAAATTGTTGGAGCATATTGAAGTTGTATAAGGGAACGTTTTGCACCCGCATTTGTATGTACACTACCAGTCAAAAGTTTTTGCACACACTAAGATTTTCTACTCTTGCAGCAAACGGGATGAAACTGTGAACTAGTACATTTAAAGGTAAAGGACAGCCTAGAATTGGTCAGACATGCATGTTTTTAATTTGATATATTTATCATGAAAGGGGCAGTTCCGTCTTTACCTACTAAGGAGGCTCAGGTCTTTCGATGTCTGTAGAGCAACGTTAACCATGTTTTTCACTCTGTGGTACGGAGTGTGCTGGTTTTTGCAGCTGTGTGCTGGACAGTGAAGGCAGCTCATGCCAACGCGCTGAACAAGCTGATCAAAAAGCCCTCCTCTTTGAGAGACCATCAGAGCATACACAGTAAAAGACTCATTGCTTCAAAATGCAGAACCGAATGCTACAGGAAATCCTTTCTACCTGTGGCAATAAGACTCTATAACTCCTCCCCGTTCTGTAGGCGATCTTTTTAAGTTTATGCTGTTCTGTTCCGAATCGGATTATGCAATATAACTCAACTGTTGTTAATCTGTGAATTGACTAAATGTTACTGAATGTTAATCTCATCCCTCATCATCTGCTTCTATTTTATTGCATTTAATTTTTATTGTTATGGCATTAATACTAAGTCACTTTCATAAGCCATTTTGCACTACTGATCTGCTGGTACAGCCCACTAAATCCCACACACAGCAATGTTAGTGTTACAGTTATTTTGTTACAATAATGTTCATGTAATTGTGTTGCACTACCGTCTATTATATTTTATTCTTCTTGTTTCTCTGATCATGCTTATGACATGCTTATAAAAAATTGCAGGACATATAGTCCCTTCTGACCTTTCATTTATAGTTGTTCACTCAACAGCTTTCCAATGATGAACAATAATGTAGCTTATAAAATAAGTGCGTAAGTGGTAAAAGCCTATGGTGTGCAAAAACTTTGTACCAAAAGTGGATCATCACACCAACTACAGCTTGTTCTTACCATTCCTCTCCTCCCCACGTCTCTTCTGTGTTCTTCTAATGGAGGAGAGGAACAGACAATGTGGGACCCGAGTCCTGACACTGTGTGAGTGAGAGAGAGAGAGAGAGGGAGAGAGAGAGAGAGAGACTGAGAGAGACAAAAAGAAATTAGAGAAAGGGAAAGAGAGAGAAAAAGAAAGAGAGAGAAAAAGAGAGAGAAAAGAGAGGGAGAGAGAGAGAGAAAGGAGAGAAAGAGAGAGAACACATAGAGAGATAGAACAAAAGAAAGAGAAGGGGAGAGTGAAAGAAAGACAGCGAGAGACAAAAAGAGAGAAGGAGCCATTTCAGGAGTTGAGGGGTTGTGATAGAAGCCAGACGTGACACAGCAGACTTATCACACCAGATGCTTCCATTCTGACTAGTTCGGAGACAGGGAGAGAGAGAGTTTGGAGAGAGAGAGCGGGTTGAGAGAGAGAGAGAGAGAGAGAGAGAGAGAGAGACAGAGAGAGAGAGAGAGCAACAGAGAGAGAGAGAGACAGACAGAGAGAGAGCGAGACACAGAGACATGCACAGAGAGAGAGACAGAGACAAACAGAGAGAGAGAGAGAGAGAGAGAGAGAGATAGAGCGACAGATAGAGAGAGACAGAGACACAGAGAGAGAGACATGGAGAGAGAGAGAGTGAGCTGATATTAATAACATGAATAAGCTGATTATTGTTACTGACTGCAGTTAGAAGGATGTATAGAAGGTACAGATTTTTGAGAAAGTATGGAATTGTTCTGGGTTTCCTGTTCTGCTTCTCTTAAAACTGCACCAAACTCCCTGACGGGAAACTTCCTATTTAATTTATCTAAATTCAGTCTTTTTTGTACAAAATCCAAATAACCAAAGATTTTTTTAAATGTATTGATACTTCAGAAATGGAACCCATACCACAACGCTAACCAGCAGTAACATTACCTTTAGGGGTAATTTCTAATGAGTTCCCACTTTGTGAGCACCTATGCTCTCTCTAGTGGTGATACACGGCACAAATCAAAGGGAGTCGAAATAAACTGTCATCTCAGCAATAAACACGTACTGTGAGAGAAGACAGCATGGAGTACAAAAAGGCACTGTGCGGAAGTCTTGAGCCACCCCCATTGTTTTATTTCTCTTCCAGAGATCTAGACTTTCTTGTTTTTCAAAGGGGACATATTATGCAAAACTCACTTTAGTTATAACAGGTCTATGGGCTACACAAAACATGTTCATGAAGTTTTAAAGTTCCCTTTCAAAATGAGCCGTTTAAGGGCTCTGTCCCATTTATGCAAATTAGCTGCTGATGGCCACGCCCCACCCAACCCTATGCTTACACTGCACATTTACCACATGGGAAACAGCGGCGCTATCCAGCCCTATATGTTCGACCCCTAGTCCGACCCAGAGCGAGGTGAACACAACACTTCATGAGTGACTTGCTTTTGCCGAGCCGTAGCGCTCGGCATTTTATGCGTGCTGATAAAACCAGCAGACAAAAATGCCGGATCTTCAACTAATCTAGTGGGTGGGGCTCGACAGGTGAGGGGTGGTTCTATGCAAATTTCCCTATTCTGACGTC
>JBBPCX010055056.1:0-14515 GCA_037974365.1 Hydrocynus forskahlii | reverse complement strand
CTCACAGTGAGACCAGTTGGATGGTGAAACACTACTAGAAGTTCCTCAAAGGTCATTACTGCCGTTTAGTTTAAGAGTGAACGAGAGATTTGTTTTCTTTGAATTATTCAGGTTCTGTAAACGCGGCATCACTTGTCATTTTCTTTAAAATGATGCTTTAAATATTTTTATTTGGAAACGAGGGGAAATATTGTGAGCAGTTCTTAAAAACTAAGGCAAAGCTGTTCAGTTCAACACCCGCACCTGTAAAAGATAAAACCAGAGAAACTGAAAATGTTTATTTTTTATATTTAATTTGTTTTTGTCTCAGTATGTTAAACTCAGCAAAATAACATTAACTATTGCAGAAAAGTGCAATTTTATATTTAAGCACACATATTTTTTTTCTCTTTCAGTTTAGCCAAGAGTGTTACAACGTTTGCACACTAATGAGTGTTGTCTAATTGAATTCTGCACACACAGAAAAGCACCATACACACACTCACATACACTCACACACACCCAGGGCCAGATCGACTTTTCTGCAGAGCTCAGATCCGCTCAGAGTGTCTCACACGCTCCCGGCCTCCACACACAGGCCTGTTTATGCGGTGCGGAGTTGTTTTCTGTCTGTTGTTGACAGTGCCCCGGCGAAAGCCGACAATTTCCTCACTCAGCCCCCCCCCCCTTCACCGCAACCCCCACAAACAGCTACAGCGCATCAGATTCACGGCGTGTCGGTGAGGAGGAGGCAGCCGCATTCAGGTCCCGTGTGTCCTGCCAGTCCATCAAAAGGTACGGCACAGGCTTCGAGGAGGCTGGAAAAAATCTCCCGAGATGGCACAGGCACAACAAAAACGCTCACATCAAACGGCATCGAGCAGCGAGGGAGCGTCCCCGGTCCTCTTTGTGAATTCAGAAATTCGCAGAAGATGAAGGAGCTAATGGATTGTGCTGCGAACGCCGTGCCTCTGGGACGCGGTTTAAAATTAAATATCTGCTTACATCATCTTGTTTCATTACCACAGGCCACTTTGCTTCTCATGTGTTTTCCACAAAAGGCTCCAGACGAGGCAGGAGTCAGGATTCCAGAGAATCATTCCCCACACGAGAGTGGACTAAGTCGTAATTGGACGAGATGGAAATCACATTTTAATTTTCATGTAAATTTTTATCGGTACAGCACTTTTTTTTAGAAACGATGTCGTTCGTCGCACATGCACAACTGGCAATCGGTCAGTTTGTTATTTTATTTTTGACCATTCTGGGTCACAAATTTATGATGTAAATAATATGATCCAGATGGGCGCACTCACTCTGCAGCTGTAATAAAGCAGCACAATTATTCAAGCTAAATAACCAGTTGCATGTTATTTGGTTAAGTAGGAAACATATTTTATTTAATTATAAGATCTTTTCTAATATTATTTAATGGCTTTTTTTATGTGTGAGTGCTCCATTAAGTTAACCTACCAAAAAAAAAACAAACACACACTCATACATTCAATATATGATTTTGTGTTTATGGTTTTTAGTTAATCAGAGGTTGAACAATGCCAGCCTGTTCTATGAGGAATGTGGAGCTGGATAAGTAGAAGCACTAAGAGACACAGGGCCAAGGTCAAGCTCGCAGATGGAGAAAACATTTTGAAAGTGGACCAGGCATTAAATTAAGAGAAGACATACAAATACTGAAAGGTTCTTGTGCTCGCATAGGCAGTAGTAAATGGAAATCCTTCAAAGAAGAGGAAGCGTGACAGCAGGGTGCCTCCTTACCAGGGCCTGGACTTAATCTAAATCTATTTCTATGGAACCAGAAGACCATATTTGGGAAGGTATGAGCTTGATAACAGGGCATGACCTGTTTTCTGTTTTCTGATTAATGATTTATGGTCACATCTCATGATTTATTGATGTTCTAACTGTAAATAAGAAAACACCTTCACATTTAACATTACTTTCAATATGCTAATTGCATATGCCGATCAAATATGTAAATTCTACGTAAAATTATCAACACATGGTCTTACAGCTGTTGGCGTCAATGAAGCATGCACAATGAAGCACAACAATTTAATAGTCTTGAATTAAAAAAGCCTGTCATTTACTCATGGCTGCAAAACGCTTGAACCGATTCAGCTGAATAATCTTACCATTCCTATTGTGTCCTATTTTTATCAGCCAGCTTAACTCCTAGGCATCTCCAAGCATCTTCTGAGTAGATTACGCAAGTCAAGTCTCAATTAGTCCAGCGTGAGTCATGGAGAAAGCCCACTCAACGCGGAAAACCCAGGAACAAAACTGAGCCTTGGATAGAACCCTGAGGGACTCCTCAAAAATCTATTTTTTTGTGCCGTTCAATTAATAAATTTACTGTACAATAAAAACAACCGGTTCTTCAACTGAAAGGAATTAGCTCCCCATGGCATCATTAGTTCCCCACAACAGAACAGGACAGGTTTTAAGAGGATAGTTTAAGAATTTGATCAGGAGAATCACTTACCATGTTGATGGCATTTACTGGGCCGATACTGTTAACAAACATGTCCGTCGTGATCACAGTTGGCTGGACTGAAAAGACAGAAAGTGAGAGAGTGAGAGAGAAGAAGAGGTGACATAATGTATCTGTCACGTGAGATGGTGTATCTGTCTTATGAGATTGCTTTCCACTAAAATCCTGCATGTCATCATGATTCAGTATAAAACAACGTCATCCAGGAAAAGGTCTAGTACTCTAAGCCCCGTTACATTTTGTCTGGCTTGATATGATCATCACCATCATATGCTGTAGTCCTCCATTTTCCAGTTTATTCCAGAAAACTTTCCTTTTTTTTCCCAAAACTTTATGTTTTGACGGAGTCACTTTTACTGAGGTAGTCCGTTATTTCAGTTATGAGTATATAAGCTTGTTATATGCACATGTGTCTGTACATTCATGTAGTGATACTGGGTGCCTTTGCATCAGAATGGAAAAGTTCATTCTTTTGGGGATACAAGGTCTTATTCAGATGATATACATGGTCCGAATAACACGCTCTGAAATATCAATTTAGACAACAATTAAACCTTAATTTTACTGCAGTTCTAAATGTGTCCAGTTAGAGATATGTCAAGGCATTATACTCTCTGTTGGAGCAATATGGTGCTGTAGAAGCAGCAGTTGCAATTTCTTGCTCAAATACAAGAAAGTGTTGTTCTGGGGAGTCTCTGGAGCGTCCATCCAGAACATTTGGGATGAGTTGGAGTGTTCTGTATGCTCCTGCTTATCTAGGAAGATTATGGGACAGCAGTTAGGGAGTTGGCCCTGTGACCAGAAGGTCATGGGTTCGAATCCCAGGACTGAGGTACCCTTGAGTAAGGTACCGTTCCCACACACTGCTCCCTGGGTGCTGTGTCCCCGGCTGCCAGTTGCTCCACTAGGTGAATGGGTTAAATGCAGTGAAGAATTTTGTGCCGTGTCACTTTACACTCTATCACAAGAATATTGTTGTAAATTTGATTACAGACGATCTACTGGACGAGCGTCTACAAACATTTGGATGTATAGCATAGCTGTCCACAGTACAACCCAGGTCAGTACAGCCAGTCCTGGCAGGTTAGTAGGTCAGACAGCATTTCCTACAAACACTGTGACACCTACCGACACGATTTCCCCGCCTCACTGTGATATTGGGCCGAATGTCAGTGTTAATATGGCAGCAAGTCTGGACAGCTTGCTGTCAGAGCGAGAGCTGGGCTTCTCTATGCCTCTGCAGTCCATTCCCTTCAGTGTCAAACTGCAAGATGTCCACAAGACCCAGCCAAGCGCAGAGAGCATATATATATATATATATAGGCTATGCATCAGAAAAGAGGCTGAGGTCTCCTCACGCTACCCCTGCACGAGAAAAAGCTCAAGGCAAATAATTCAGCCGCTGACGCGCCTGTGCATTTCACTTAGTGGCAGTGGGGGCGGGACAATCTGAATGGAATGAAAAATGGAATCAGGGCAAAAAAAAAACAAAAACAAACAAACAAAAAAAAAAAAAAACCAGTCTGTTGTTTCACCTTCATTATATGACAATGAAAGTGATTTCACACCGGCCTACTTTCAACAGCAGATTGTTCTACATGCCAACAAATTCCCGCAGCACTTTCCACAATGAAAACCGCTGCATTTGTGGCCATGCTAAGGTAAAAAAAAAAAAGTATGTCATGCAAAAGTCTTTTTTTTTCCCTCCTCTCTCCTTTTCAGAAGCTCAAGCTCGTTCTCCAAGGACTGCGGTTCTAGTGACCCAGCTCTGGCTGTACTTGTAAATGCATGAATATTAAATGAGGTGCACAATCGACTCAGACCAGATTATGCCATGATCTGCACTTCCACCGCTGTCCCTTTGATGCTCTCTTGCTCCTCAAGGATCATGATGTTGCAAAAAGGTTTACACAACTGGAATGCATCTAATATCTGATGCTCTGTCTTTGTGGTGCTGGGTCCTGACCTGTACCATGGTCAATTAGAGATGCATGACTGGAATCATCCTTCTCTCTAATCTGCAGATTTTGGCCCCAAATTTGCAATCAATATTATTATATTTTTATTGTTTTAGCTGATCTGTGCTGCAAGGTAGGGGGTTAAATAGGCTTCCGTTACAGGGGAAACTTCTGTAGGCTTGGACATGAATTCTATAGCTGTATTTCACTAATCTGTTGGTCACAAGTGTGGTTGTGGTGCAATAACTTATCAGTGCCCGACCCATGCAGCTAAAAATGTTCAGTAGGTCTGCTGGTAATAGATATTTATGATAATATTAATTCTATTAGCACACATAAACTACAGGTATGCCTGGGTGTCTCTGTGTGTTGAGTGTTGCTACACAGTATTCCCTCTTGACTATATTCCACTTTACTTCATAAATAAGGGACTGCCCAAACCACCGCCTCAGCCAACATGCGAAAGGCCACTGGTTTTACCTTGTTTATGGTGGTCTGTTCAACTCAACACAGACACAAAACTGAGTCACTGGCAGAACCCTGAGGGATGATTTGTGCTGCTTCTGATACCATGTGACCCCTGGAACTTAAAAAGGGGTTCTATGTGTGTCCACGCTTGCCCACCCTCATAACAGCACACCTTACATAACCTTTAACATTTTTACACCATGGGAGTAAAGGAGGTTACAGTCAGGACTGTACTGACACTGATATCGACACTGATGCTGCTTATTGATCCTCTTATTGATACTTCCCTCTGTAATTTGTTGCAAAAACTCATGAAGAGCCATGAGAAGATTCAGCAGTGATTTTATCGTGGTGTTCTGGAGAAATAAGGATCTAAACCGTGTCCTGAGTTTCTGGTTCTATAATGAGGGAGGAGCGTCGCTACGAATGTTCTGATCAACAGGGCGGCGCTCCGTCCTCCACTGATCCAATCCAGCACCCGCCGTCTGGAGACACAGCGGTGTGAGAAAGTATTAACACCCACAGCAGCACCGTCTAAACAGGAGACTCTCTAGAGTTCAACAGGAACCAGGCAGGAACTGGGACCAGTTCAGTACTGGTTTAATATCCGATTTCAGCACTGAACAGTTAGGAATTGGTACCAGTTTAGTACTGGTCCTCAATGCCTGTCCCTGAACAGGAGTTACTAAATAATACTAAAATAACTGCCAAATTTACTGGTTTCTGTTTCTTTTACTTGTGAGCTGAGGTTTAAAGTTTAAAGATCTGATTTGTGCATTCAGTCTACAGCCAGACTAGTCACGTCTGCTCGAATATTCACTACATGAGTGGTGATTTGGCATTTTTGGTCTTGATGAGCATCCATTTTTTAACAGTTTTCGTAACCAGTGATTAACGACATGAACATCAGGTCAGCAGATAACATTAGCTAACAGGCTTACATGCTCCACTGCTAATGTCTAAATGCTTCATCCAGGTTTCAGCTCTAATATGTGATATAGCACCAGCTTTACTGTCGCACGCTCTGATGACTAGAACTGACAAAAGAAATCTTATCTGACCGTTTAAACTGAGTCGCAAGTGAGATTTGAAATCGCCTACAAATAAGACTTAACTTTGATTGCAAAAATACATAGAACCAGTGTTAGAAAATAGTTAGAACCAGCGTTCTAACTGGTCAGGCAGCTGAACATCTGCTGAAAGCTGTCAGTCTGAGCAAAGCCTTACAAGATGCCATGAGAAAGAGAGAAGACACTTACCTCCTATGTCTGGTCGCAGCTTGTTGTCGTAGCCATCTAGTAGACTGTTCAAGATATGTGTCACGTCACTTTCGTAGACCTTTGGAGTCAACACCCAGGTTTTGTTTGTCACTTCATCATCATCATTTTCTGTTTGGAAGGAGCTGCAGATGGAGAAGACACGGGGGTGAGTCAGGAAAATGTGAAAAATGTAGCAATGAAACTGTGAGACGGGGACATCATAACTGGAGGCAACCTGACTCTGAGATCCAAATTAAACCCAGTCGTGATAAGTGATCCTCCACATGAAGTTATTTTAGGGGCCAGAGTTACAGCAGGCTGTATTTCCGGAAAAGAGCCATTTATATTCAAAAAGAATGCGATACAAAAGGACTGATTCAAACCATCACTGCAAAGTTCACCACTGATGTCACTCTACAGGAGGCTGAAGATCAGGCTTCACAAACGGCAAAAATAAACCAAATCCTGCCACATGCGCATTCAGTTTCGGACGAAAGAGACTACAGTAACGACACAGAGAAACGCTAAAACATTTTCACATCTCCATCACTCAGGGCTAATCCCTGGTCATCGTTAGGACTGGGTAAGATACAATTTGTACAACGACACAATCAACCCAACACACCAGATGTGCAACAGATATCTATTTACATGTGGCCTCCTCTGTCCCGCCCTTGGCTTTTTTGATGCAGAAAACCTGGCCCAAGCATTCATTAACCCTAAAAATCGGTCTTATAACTTAAAAATAGTGCGAAAAATGTGAAGAACGTGATTTAAAAAAAATGTGAAGTACGTGATTAAATGAAGCTTTACAGCAATCCAAGCCCAAGCCGCCTGGTGAACCAGCCAGAGGCTTCAGTGGTGGGAAGAACTCCCTCAGAACAGGAGAACGAAACCTGTTGATAAACCAGAACCACTGATCCATAGTGGTAAACTGGTCTAGAACTGTTCCATGGTGGTATAATTGGTGCACTAGTCCAGAACTGGCGCAGAACTGTTTTTACGGTGATACAATTGGTCTATAAATTATTCATGGTGGTCAGGTCTGTCCAGAACTCATCCACAGTGGTAGAGCTGATCCAGAAATGGGCCAAATCAAGTTTAGTTTTACTGTGTGAAACTCAACTTGATGCCCAGCTGTTGAGTGCATCAATCAATGCAATGATATGTTTGGATGTGAGGAATGGCCGTAAACAGAATGATGGAGGAGAGAAAGAAAGAGAGAGAAACCGAGAGAGACACAGAGAGAAAGAAATGAACTCTGATTCTCAGTGTAATTTCATCACACGGTGGTCAAACAAAAGCCTTTCACCCCTTTCCCTCTCTTCATTTCCTTCCCAGTGTGTTTCTCTTTTTCTATCTTTTTTTTTTCTCACTGTGTTTCTCTTTCTTCGCTTTTTATTGTTATTTTTATTTCTCTTCCTTTCTCTCTCCCTCTTCCTTTTTATCTGCCTCTTTCTTCCTTTTCTTCTCACTTTCTCTTTTACCCTCCCTCCTATCTCTCTCTGTATCGTTCCCTCTTCTCCCTTTCTTCATTTCTCTCTCTGTCCTTTCTCTTCTATCTCTCTCTCCATTACAGGTTGACGCACGCACACACACACACACACACTCACACACACAAACACACACACACACACATACACACGCGCACACACACCTCAGCCGAAATGTCTCTCAGACAGCCCCTTAATGAATATTTTCTCTATGTTTCCCTGCCACTTAGGGCCAAGGCCATTTGTGTAAATGACGTGGTGTTTAGAGTGTGTTTTCATTTTTTTTGGAGAGGAGTGCGGGGGCGAGGCCGCTGGCTGGAGACACACAGGCGCAAAGTAATAATGCTGCATTAGTGATAGAGCGAACAGCTCTCTCTCTCTCTCTCTCTCTCTCTCTCTCTCTCTCTCTCTCTCTCTCACAGCCTGAGGGTGGAAGGTGTGATTATTCTCTTTACGTCCTCGCTGTGTTATAAATCCCCACAAAGACAAATTATTTAACAAAATGCACCTATTTCACACCTTTTTGCACCCTGCAATTTCTAACACTGCATTTGGACTCACAAACAACCTCTGGCAGATTATTATGGGCTATTTCCCAGCTGTATGCTGGACAGGTTCAGAAACAGCAGAACGCCACTGCTTGCGTGTGTCGTTATCAACACAACAACTGACAGCACTAACAGCTTTTCAGAGGTACACGCTGGTTCGCCCCGCTCCAGTGAGGAGTTAAAAGCGTTCTGGTTATAGGTGGTCTTTCTTGTCCTTCAAGGGCACCAGCAATAGACCCAGCTGCTGTTGGCTAGTCACAGGTAAAACAGTTCTTCATGCAGGACATAACGACATTCATCTGCGGCCATAATTAGCCCAAAGTTCAGTGCCATAATATGCTCCGGCCCCATCACAATGCAGCGTCATCTACAGCAGGCTTTGGGCACCAAATTGCTGGATGTCCAAGTAGTGCTGGGAAAACAATGTGCATTTTATTGACAATTTTTGAAGCCAAACCTGATCTCTTGGGTTTGGTTAGGATTTGACTGATAACAGTATTTACACAGATCCCGCTTATCGATCCGGATACCTATTGATACTCGTATTGATCCTATTCTCCATAATTTGGTGCAGGAAATAAAGGCACGACGTGAAGAGCTGCGAGAAAATGTAGCGGTGATTTTATTGAGATTTATTGGAGAAATAAGGATCTAAACTGTGTCCTAAGATTCTGTTTCCATAATGAGGGAGGAGCGTCGCTCCAAATGTTCTGATCAACAGAACGGCGCTCCGTCCCGCCATTGATCCAATCCAGCGTCCGCCGTTAACGCAGCTGTGTGAGAACGTGAACAGGATACTCTCCAGATTTCATTACTGACCAGTATGTTCTTGATATTCTTGATGTTGGGAGAGTACAGCCGAAGCCGAACCGACCACTAACGTTCTTTTAAATCACTCACTAAAGCAGACATTGTAAATTATGTAAATACTGATCAGAATTTTGACATCTTATGTCTCACAGAGACCTGGATTAGACCTGACGAGTTTTTACACTAAGCGAGGATACAGGTTACACCTGTACACACAGTGCTAGGCGAGTCGTAGAGGGGAATGCACAGGAACCATTCACAGAAGTTCCCTCAGTGTTAATCAGAAAACAGGTTTTACCTTCGCTTCTTTTGAAATACTTTTTCTTAACAGAACCAATCCAGATCCAAACAAGACCTCCTTCCCTTTAATTACTGTCTACAGGCTAGCGGGGGCCTAAGCACAGTTTTACAAGAGTGTAGTGGTTTCCAGGCAATCCTGGCAGTACACAGTGATAAAGTAATAACTGTTGGAGTTCAATAATAAATAAAGACCATTACACACTGAAATCTTATTTTCGCTGAAAGTCTCCCAGATCTATCAACTCTAGTCAGCTCTCCATCTGGACAAACTGAGCTGGAAAACCTAACCAAATGCTCAGAGAAGACCTTTCAATCCACTCTAGATGACTCCACACCTTGAAGATGTAAAAGAATCAGACAGAAAAAGCTCACTCCTTGGTATAACGATTAAACACACACCCTAAAGAAAAATTTTTATAAAAATTGGAGCATAAATAAGCAATTAAATAAGATGGAATCAATCCACTCCATCTGGAAGGAGAGCCTTAGACTCTACAGCAAAGCCCAGCCTATCTATCATCTCCTCTATTCTCTTTTGCTATCTGGTGTCGACCAGAGGAGGCCGAGTTCCCCTCATGAGTCTTGGTTACTCCCAAGGTTCCTTCCTCCAGCTTTAGGGGGATTTTTCCTCACCTTGGGGCTCGGACACAGACTCTGTAGAGCCGCCTTGCAACAACCTCAGCTGTGAAAAATTGTGTCTTCTGAACGTTTATATGTTCATGATGGTAAAATAGTTGCAAATCTGCACTAAATCACTTTTCTTTTGGGGACTATTTTGCGTCAAGAGGTCCTGCATGTATCCCTCCACCATGAATGGGTTTAGTTTTGGATCGTCTCAGGCGTCAGGCGGTGCAACCATAAGTATTTCATGAAATAACTTTCTGTGAAGGAGCTTTCACAGACAAAAACGTCCAGTTCCATTCACCACCACTGGGAACAGTTCTGACTTCTTCAGAATGGAGCGTTTCACACCAAACCCGCTCTGAACCTCTTTGTCTAACAGATCTGAACCAGTTAATTAAGGAGGCATTGTGGAACATCAGTAGAATGGCACTGATGCAATGAAAGGAAACCATGACCGCTCTTATTAGTCACACCTGTGTGTTCAACTGAGTGAAAAATGTTGTGCACACCACGAGTAAGGCGAGGACGACTGAATGGAAAATAAGACGGCAGCGCTTGGATGAAGCGGGCACAGTGCGGACCTTGGCAAGGTATTCAAGCAACAAAAGGCATCGTGAAGCTGTAACCATGGAGCCGGCAGAGATAGAAAGCCAATCCTTGAGAGAGCTGTGTAACCCTACACACACACACACACACACACACACACACACACACACACACACTCAGGCCGAAGACAGGAGATAAGCCCCGGGCTCTCAGAAAGCTTTTCCATGCTTGGGCCAAACCATCGTCTCCTGACCCGCCGTCTTCTCTGGAAGACTCTTAAGTGCCTGGACGTTCAGCGGTGTCCATTAAATCTTCATAGCAGGACTCCAGGTCCGTTTTTCACTCAGAGATGAAGAAACCTTAAAATGTACCCTTTGGTACAATCAACAGTGCCCTCGAATGAAGCACATAAGTACATTTAAGCACATAAGTGGATATATGTTTATTATTTTATTTCATGTCTTTTGTGGAAATACACCTCAAATAGGACTTGTATTATAGATGCCTTATCACTTACATAATATGTATATTGTAAATGTCTATTTAGTAATATTTATACTTTAAATGTCCACACACACACACACACACACACAGAGTCATATATACGCACATCAGAATCTTTTGAAGATTTTTTTTTTTTACTTCTCCACATTGTTTACAGCACCAAGTTGGATACTCTTTAATCTTAAGGATATTCTTAAGTTTGTACTGCAGTGTTTATTTATTCATTTTATTTTGTTAGGGTTCGTCTGCAGACTGATATACGAGTTACAGAGAAGGTTCTTCAGAACAGGGAACAGGGCGCTTATGCTGTTCAAAGAATTTTCTTGAGAGTTTGCAGAGATAGAGGGGAGATAGAGGGGAACTTACTCTATTGGTGCTCTATCAGCCTATTAATATTTCATAACGGTCCTCTGCTTTAACTGCAAAAGTGAAGGAACTTTGACATGCATGTATTATTTCATATCATCTAGGTTAGATTAGCCCTCTTTTTATCAGTTCTCTGATCCAACATTGTGGTAAACTCCTCCTGAAGCATCGTCATGGGGTTATTCTACCAATCTTGCCCAATCGCCTTTTGTCTGAATACAATCCAGAAAAGAATTTCTCAGGACCATCACTATAAAGCTCAGGAAAAGAGCCCATAGAACCCATCGGTGGAGAGCGCTGAAGTGTAGGACACTTCTGTGGAGAACGAGCAATGAGCCATAAACGCCAGGCTGCTCTCCGTGCTTCACCATCTACTACAGCCTTTTGACGTGATGGGATTTTAAAGAGACATTTCCAACTCCCTAATTCTCCATCCCTCCCCAGTGCTCAGGGCTCCTGTGGTTGATGAGAAAGGCAGAAAAATTAAAGCTTTATTCAACACCTTTGATGTGTGGCTGGTGCGTAAATGTGCATGATCTTTTTAACACACCCTGAAGGATCTTCTCTTGATCTCTCAGTGGTCAAATTCAATCCAAGATATTATGTTCTTCCCAAAATGTTAAATACTATGGTATTATAGTGATTCAGTTAAACTACAGTTTTTTTTTTAGGAAACATTACAGTAATTTAGTGCACCAAAAAATCAAGTTTTGCCGTATACATAATTGTTACAGTGCACTAGATATTCTGCGCTATGTTTTAGGACACTACTACAAATGGCAGAACACCAAAATAGCACACTGTACAGTCAGTCGATTCAATTAATTTGACTCAGTTTCAACTAATTCAGTTTTGATACAATTTAGAATCACACACTACTGGATACTCGAGGGACTATTTATAGTATTCAGAGGAGTGTAACAAACTGGACCTCTTTTTATTTTCCTGATACCATTACTGATGTCTTGAGTATCGACCAATACTTATGCCAGTATGATATGTTTTCTTCAAAACCTACTGCACTTTAAAATTATTTGTTTTCACATGAAGTAGACTCTCATGCCCAAACTACTCAAACCCCCACCAGGCAGAAACACAACTTCAACCAAAATTTTCAAAACAGCGATGTTCATAATAAGGGCTGTGAACATTACGCTTCTTTAGGAAATTATTAATTGATTCAGTGCATCATGACATGTCAAATATCACCACAATTCAATCGAACTGATTCAGAATGATTTTTGAGAATGTGTTTTCACACTAACTGCTTTCACACTAGCGAGGTAACAACAAAACACTATGCTTCTTTTGTTATCTAAAATGTGAAAATTTAGTTTTAGCCAAAAAATCATATATTCGGTTCAGAGTCAGAGTTTGAACATATTATAATAAGCTGTAATTACTATAGGATTCCAAAATTGCCACTGGAAGTTGGCATTAGTTGGCATTAAACCACTGGAAAACACTTTCACACACTGTTAGCCATGTTAGCGTGTGTATGCTCAGTTATGGCAAAAATCATAGTCATGTTTAATTTTGGTCAGTTGTACTTGTCACTGCAATTACTCATTGATTTTGGAAACACCAAGCATTTACTGAACTTCTTAACAGTGGATTTAAACAGAAAATTTAAATATACGTATAATGCAAACTTTATGTAATATGATATGAACGATAATTTAAAATGAAGGAGTAGTAAATTATATACAGGGGTTGACATAAGTGGTACACAAATGTGCAGCAGTTTTGAGTCTTCACAGTTCAAATGCGTACCTAATTTGTGATTTCAAACTGCGTGGCCCGCCCCGCCCTTCACCTTCACGGCCTGCCCCGGTCCGAGACCAGCACCTACCAACCACCACCTACCAGCATTAGAGTACGAGAGCAAAAACAATTATGTCAACCTCCGATTATATGTATCCCATGCAGCTCCACCTGGTGGAACCCAGGGGTATCACAAGACAAAGGAAAAGCATTGTTGCGAAACGGAGTGCAAAATAGTAATTTTATCTCGATTTATCTTATTTTCATTATCGCTGGAAGTCAAAATCATAATTGAAAATAATGTGTGAGAGGAGCATTGTTTAAGGTTAGTTTCAGTTTTCACTGCCATGTGAAGCACTCAGGTGACTTTATGTTGACTTAATGAGATCAAACATCCCACCAGCGATGGTATTAAGGCTGGCAAAGACTGAACAACCGAATATTTCACTGAATTAGGTGTGAAGCATTGCTGGCCGATGTTTTGCTCGCAGAACAGTGATGAAACTCCCCCAGACAGTAAATACCTTTCTACAGATGCCATTGAGCCATGGGATTACGTAAAGCCTCAACATCTGCCCTGCCTCATAGTCATACGGCTGAAACATCTAATTTCTCTGTACAGTTATATGTGCTGCTTTACGTTCCACAGCCAAAAGCCTTTAAAAGGTTGGGAAACAGCCACGGTTTCCAAATGTTCTCATGTCTACATTTCAGGTTTATGATGACGTTACAATGTTTCTTGGACCATGAGTGCCACATCTGCTGAGAATTACATCACACTTCTATCATTAAATCTCTTGTTCACCCAGCGGAATAAATACCCCTGTTTATTTCGGCAGTCTCAGGTTAATACCGCTGCCTCGACGCTCCATCTAAATATAATTACCCAACAATAAACTTGGGAGTCTCTGAGTGCGGCCATAGTTTAGTTCCCTAGTTTAGTTCCCTATAGTGAACTGGTTTAGTTCCCTAGAGTGAGCGTGAAGAACATTTTAAAGGTATGAAGAACCATCGATTTGTGTCAAAGTTTTCCACCAATTTATGCATTCTGCCTAGAACGCAGTGCTTCCATTTAAAAAAAAAAAGGTTCTTCATTCTCACTGATCCCGTTTACAAAAACAGAAAATGGAAATTTAAAAAGAACAATTGTTTCATCGTGTGAAAAAACATCTGGTACTTATATGAACGGTAATAGAAGTTTCAGTAGCAGGCAATTTGTTATAACACATAAATAAATAGAACAAACTTGCCTCAGACTTGGCCATTTGTCTCGACTGAGACAAGCTACCTTTTAAAACCACTAACTCTCCATGACAGCAATGCCAAAAAATAACAATCAACTGACAAAATAAAACCACGCACAATGGTCAACAAAATGAGACCG
>JBBPCX010055035.1:0-14516 GCA_037974365.1 Hydrocynus forskahlii | reverse complement strand
GAGGGTTTCCATGGGCCCCCCCGGAATGCTGGGCCCCATGAATCGTCCACGTTTACCCCCCCTTAGCTACGCCCCTGATTTATATATTGCTCCGAAAATAGCTGTGACGTCTGGGCCTCGTCGGCCACGCCCCCTCGTCTTCGTGTTAGGGAGATGTGCTTAGCAACCCAGCACGAGGACGAAGGGGTGTGGCAAACGAGGCCCGGACGTCACAAAAGCAAAAAAAATGGGAGGATATCTGCCTTTCTGCGAAAAATATTTGTCTGGTTCTCCATGTCAGTAAAGAATTGAAAGGCTTTAGAGAACATCACTTCAGGCCAAAAGGGTTGTCATAGATAAATCTGGATCTACTCTGACCATAGAGTTCAGTCAAGACAGAAAACAGAGCAGGTGGCTTTGAAATATAAAGAAGTGTTCTCCAAGTGAATATGTTTCTCCAAATGTTGCTTTGACACAAAATCTGTAACTTTAGCTATGCTCTTCAGATGCCAGAATGCTGATTTGTATTGAACCCTTTGTCTAGGCTGTTATGGTAACAAAGACATTAACCCAACAGCTGGTTTACCCCCAAAAAACTTTAAATTGCTCAATAACATGATTCAACAGCATTTGAGTAAAACGAAAAGGAACCCAACATTTTTTAGAGCGAAACACTGGTTAATATTGAGAGATCTCTTTAGGCAAATACAAAGATCCCACAAGGAGAAACCTCTTCACTCTGTTCCTCTCCTGTTTCATTTGTTTCCCTTGTTTATAGTTTTTTTCTCTCTCGGACACACATAGACGGTTGGAGTGATCAGATTTCTAATATTAGGCTGTTTGTTTTGAGAACCAAAGGGCATCAGGATCTGTTTAGCCTGATTGAATCAGTGTGTATTATGTTCTCTCCTTTGGGTGTTTGTTGTTTTGGAGGGATAATGGAGCCCGAAGTGACATGGGACTTCAGTTATTCATGGTGAACAGCTATTGAAATGAAGGCTTCACCTTCATGAGTGGAGACTGTATTTGTCTGTCAAGTGCCACCGTTTGCCTGGCTTAAGTGGAAATTAGCTTCACTTACATTAATGGCACATAATTGCCTGGCAAGATTACCAATAATTTGAGTAATTCAGAAATGCTATTTTTTGTTTGTTTGTTTTTTGTTTTTGGTCAGCACTGTGGTGAAGTAACCATCTCAAGTCTCAATAGTTTGTGGAGGCTTATTGCATCTTAAATTATCTGACCAATGGCAGTCACACTATTTCTTTCTGACCATGTACTTATAAACGTTCCTCTGTCTGATCCTGATGCCTCTGTTTAATCTTTTTTTCCCTTTTGAGTACTGGTTCTTCTTAGTGTTTTCTCTTTGTCCTCTTAAATAGTTTCTCCTTTTGAATTTTATTTCCTCTCAGTAGTTCTTCCTCACGTCTTTCTCTTTTTGAATCTTGTTTGCTCAGATTTCTAGAAACACTAAAATATGTTATAAATCTTCTAGAAGTATTGTTCTACTGTATGTGGACGACACTGGGCCTTAAAATGTGTGCGTTAACATTTCTACACCTACATTTGCAGAGCTTGCAAAGTCAGCACCACATGCACAAAGTGCATAGACTCCATGAATATTACATTCAATGTAAAGTCGACAGCATAGTGAAAGTCATGTAAATGCTTAGCTAGTGGAACTTTCACTGTCTTTTTGCTTTGAAAATGGAACTTTATTGAAGCCTGCAGTCTAGCCGGCAGCAATGTACATACTCATTCTTCTTATTTAGCTGCTTTAAATTGATCTCACCACTGAATTAATTCAGCATAATTGCTACAGTTTAATATTAGCTTCACCACTCTTAAGCAGTATTCATCCATTATGGTATGCACTTCAATCCGACAGCTGTATAGATTATGGTTGTGGTAATCAGACACCTATTGTATCTTATTTCATTTAACTATTTAGTCATTTTTTGATACGCATATTAATTATCCCTGTTTGTTCCTATTTGTTCAATATTAATCTGTGGTTAATTTTCGAGAAATTGATGCCAGTGTTCTTTTATAAATCATGTAGACCGCTTTCCTAATTGCTGAAATTTGTTCATTGATCATATTAACCATCATGCTTTATAGTGGTTTTGACCATTTTGGTGGTTTTCTACATGAATAGTTTAGTACGATTAGCACAAATTTTATACATTCTGTCCTCTTCCCACCTGGGTAAGCCCATCACTCTAGCTTTCCTCGAACCTATACCAGTAAAAGTCCTTGTGCAAGACTCTTACTGCTACATTCTTTGACGTATGTGACATGATGAAAATAACTTTTTCTCAATAAGGGCACATGGAAGATACATAGAACTACATATCCATGTTCTGTACACTGGGGCAGCATAAGCAGGGTCAGAAAGTAAATAAAGACATGTAAAATCCCATAGGCAGATTAAAGATACAATTATAATACGAGTAACAGATATTATGCATTACTTTATTTTCACGATATCATCAGATTGTGATCATACATTTGTAGAAAATGCAACCCACTAGAAAAAACGAAATGTCTGCAAGCTGGAAGAACATGAACTGGAATGAAGATTGCAAGCCAGGCCTTCTTGTCAAAGAACAGACCCTGATCCCAATATTTTTGTCCATGTTGTGTATGTTGGTTAGCATCCTGCTGAGTATTGGAGGGTGAGGGGGAAGGGGACACTTATGCTCTTTTGGACTGCTGTCTGCTGATGACTGTGGCGTCACCAGGGATTGAAACATGGGTATCACTGACCAACATTGTCTTCATAATTAGCCTTCCCCAGTTATACCCACCTTTCCTCTTCTCACAGATTTTCTAATAAAATATAAAGTTTATAGATGATTGGGACTGGTGTGACTGGTGTTTCAGGCATTGTATTGCAAAAGGTAAGTTTAAGGTTATCATCGCTCCCCTTCTTTGGCTATAAAAAAGAAAAAAAAAATATTTTGCTTCCATTTCTATCTGTTTTTTTTCTTGGTCTTTATCGGCATTGGTGCAGAAGACTCAACAAATGTATTGATTCTATTATTCTTTCCATTTACATTCATATCTGCAAAAAGATGCGAGGAAGCAAACAGTAAAGAGTGCTAGAGTGTTATCTCTATGCCGTATTTGATTTGGAACTTATCTTAGTTCTAGAAATCCTTTGTGGATTCTCTGTGGTATTCCAAATATAGATTTTTTTTCTCTTTCCACTGTGCTGGGTTGTTTGATGCTGATATACTTGGGTGATGTGTTGATCTTATTTTGATCTGAATGAGGTGTGCAATGTATGGTTAATTTCTCCCACCCTCTGTGTGTGATGCAGCTTGGAAAGCTTACAGCCCAATCCAAGAGGCATCCTGAATTCCCTGTTTCTGGCACATTTTCACACTTAAATATACCTTCGAGCTTTCCATTAATTTTCCATTTATCATGAAAAGAGAGCTTTATTCTAGTACAGTGGCTCCCAGCCTTAGTCCAGGAAAAACTCAAAATTGTGCAGAGCAGTGGGGCTTGCAGACAAGGGTTGGGAACCATAGTTAACGACAGACTATGGCAAATATATCTGTTCAGTCTGTTCCCTTGTAATCATCAAGGAAGGAAATTACAGTATCTCACTTGGGTTTAAGAGAAGGCTTTGATTAGGCCATGTTCAGTGCTGGACTGCTCAGGCCCTGAAGCACCCACACAATCACACTACCACTGCAATGTTTCCCTGCTGGTATGTTGTCCTTATTGTGAAATGCTGTGGTAGCCGTGCCCCAGGTGTGGTGGGACACCTGTCTTTTTTTGTCGCCGTTGCCCTCCTAAATGAACTGTTGTAGACCAGCCACTTCTGGAAGGATTTGACACTTCCAGTTTTTCTACATCTTGATTTATTGGACTTTCAGTGCGGTTGGTTGGAGTCCCAGAGAGATCTATAAATTTCTTGTTAGCCTTTTCCTTGCAGAGATATATTTGAGTATCTCTCGTTTTTGTCTCTTCTGGAATTTATTTTGGTTGCAGCATAATGTACTGTTTGCTACATCACATTAGTGGAGAGGTTCGATTCAAGTGATGTTTGGGTGTCTAGTCTACCTGGTGCCAGTTAGCAATATCTGGGTTCAGTTTGACAACTGATAAATGGATCAGTTGGGGCTATAATGAGTTAGATCATTCATAATTGGGATCAGTTGGGATTGGGATCAGTTGTACGGTTGAAATTAGGGATCAGTTTTTGTTTTTTTTTTGTTTTGCAATAAATCATGAGTAAATGTCTCTGGGCTACAGTCTGCAGCGGAGATGGGAATAAACTGTCATTGATGGGGTCCATGGGGTTGCAGTCCCCTTTTATATCCCTCTGTCGTCTCGTGCCAGTGGTAGGTCCAACACAGGGGTGCTGAAACATTGCCTGGCTGTCAACTTCTCTTCCGTGGGAGCCTGGAGCTGTCCTTTCAGGACCACGGTCAGGGAGACAAATGTACAAATCAGGGCATGGAACATATTTTATTCACAAAAATGTATATCACTATGAGACATGAATTATTGCTTATCATTAGGAATCTCATATCAGTGCTTGCGCTGGTATTGCTGTAATGCTCTGTTATGAAAGCTGGAGTTTGACACAGTCCTGTTGAATAATCCTACTCTTCTGG
Source organism: Hydrocynus forskahlii (assembly GCA_037974365.1). Classification (NCBI taxonomy): domain Eukaryota; kingdom Metazoa; phylum Chordata; class Actinopteri; order Characiformes; family Alestidae; genus Hydrocynus; species Hydrocynus forskahlii. The sequence goes on along the minus strand of JBBPCX010055035.1, from coordinate 9,903 downwards.
CCAGTGCAGAATTCTCCAGTTTTACTCTTGTGTATAAGGTGATTTGATCAGAACTTCTGATTGTTACATGATACCTTGGTACAGTCAGTGAGCTCCTGATGGACCAAGATGATGTGTCACCTGAAAAAACACAGGTGGAAAATAATTGCAGATGTTTATTTCAGGTCAACTCCAGCACTGGTACATTTAGTGAGCATTTTGTTAGAATAAATGGATGGAAATTTCAAACAGAAGGCAAGTTGCGTATTCATTTATGCACTGATGTGGAGTTTCTTGGTAGACATGATGACCAAGGACCACTTTCCTGCTCAAGATTTTTAGCTCAAGATTCATATCTAGGAAAAGAGACACCACTTTACATTCTGTATCATGTGTCATCTCAGCATTTGTGTGTGGACAGCAAAGAAAGAATTTCATTGCACAGAGAAATGTAATTCCTACTGTACATATGACAATAAACGTTTTGAATCTTTGAATCTTGAATATCTTATCATAAGACTACCTCAGTATGCCCTGACTTAACGGTATACCTTTCTCTTCTGTTATGCCCACATGGGTGCCACAAGAGGGAGTATTTGGTTTCCAAAGCTCCCTTCTGTGGGTGAATACATATAAGGCAAGCCCCTCATCCATGCATCATCCCCTGAGGCTCTGTCAGTAATGCAGTGTGGAAGGGGAGGGGCAAGGGATCTTTTGACTGATCCCTAAAGAGCACTTTCAGCTCTGCACTCTCCGTCCACAGCTTAGGAACCCCTGCAAAGAGTCTGCATTGACAATCACGGGTATTGTGCTAAGTGAGAAATCTCACAGAGATACCAGATGACTACAGCTCAGTGCTGAGCTCCATCATGGGCATTGCGGGTAGACACTTTTTCTTTCTTTTTAGAGTCTTCTGATTTTTTTCTGCCATTTTGTTTTGTCCGATTTGACTTGGCCATACTAAATGCGGTTTACGTGCATTCACCCATGATGGAACTGAATTTTGACCAGCACGTTAGCATGAGCTCTCCATTCACTAAAGCACTCACACAACCTCACCATGAAAACATGGTCAGATGGGGTTAATATTGTATTTTTGTATTTCTTGAACACATCTCGAGCAAATGCATATTCTTTGACAAGTAATCATGCTTGTTTTGTGACCTGTTCTAAGCCACAGAAGATATTACCTTGTTTGTGGATATGGTCACGACCCCACTGTAAACAAAATAAAAATAAAAAAAATTGAGACTCAACCCCCAGAGACTTGACTCTTCTCAGACTCCAGAGACTCAAGCCTCTACTTGCCTCTACTTGGACTCGAGACTCCACTTGGACACACATATAGCTTGTGACCATCTCTGCCAGTTTGCCCAGACCCAGATTAAGTCTACACTCTACACTAAACGGGAATATCCCAAGGAAGACATCCAAGAAACTGGTAGTTAACAGTCATTTGTTAACTGCGTTCTCTGTAGTGTATGTGTGTTCTTATATTTTGAAGCTTTTGTCTAGTACTGTAAGTGTCTTAGGTACTCTTGCTGTGAGATTTAGAATTACAATTTGTTTACTGATGTCTGAATGCTTTTCTTTACCATTTACAGTTTGAACTTCAGGAAGAACAATACTGAAATATCCATCGGTTTAAGCACACGCGGTTCTTTATCCGCTGAACTGCTAATCATTTAATCGTTCATTTGATCACTTTGTGGAATAAGTAATCAGTCACTTTCTTTCATTCCAAAAGTTATCCTTTTAGTTGTCCTTTCTCTCTTTCTTCTTCCAATTATAAATCACCCTGCAGATTGCATTAACATAAAGCTCATTTGTTAAATGAATTGGCTCAGGCAGGGCCAATCTGCTACATGTCCGCCGTTCATTTCTCTGTGGGAAAACTCGGCTTCCTTGGCTGCCTTCAGGGCTTTTAAGTAGCTCCACTGTGACACAATCCATCACTATCAAAGTAGGCATGAGCTACAGCACTGCAGCTTGTGGAGGAGCAAAGCAGGCAAGTGTTCGGGTCTCCTTCAGAGTGCAGGAGAAAGGAGCAGAGTGCATTCATATTGTCGCTGTCAGGACAAAAATCTTGTACCTCCTTTTTTGCCTTATTCTTGCAATACGATGTTTTGTCCCAATGAATAATGACATTCAGTTATTCACTAAGTGTCCCAAATATAATTCAAGTTAGGCAAACATTTTTAAAAGGTGAGTAAACACACTTTCTCATTTAAAAACAGCATTTGCGTGTTCAGCCACAGTACATCACTGCAAATAGTAGAATGGCATTAACAGCAGTTTTATTCTTAATAAAGAGCTGCCCCAGTGTTCATGACATTGGATGGGAAAGCTAACCCATCAATAACCGATAATCACATTTATCAGTAGCTTGCACACTGTAGCACCACATTTGACCGCCTCTTCTCAACCAGGGCAATGAAACATTCATAAATCAGTCTCATTAATTTATCAGCCTATTTAGGATAATCAGATCCCATATATTTCAGTCTTTGATTTCTAACTAAAGGAGGTCATTTTAATGATTTGAATTCTGAAGGTTGTGAAACAACTATGAATTATCTTAATGTAGATTTTGGCATCAACCGGTATTAGAATAAAAATCAAGACAACTTGGTGAAAATATATGAAACATTTAGTCTATTTCAAAACGCAAATAAAGCAAACTAATTTCAGAATATTTACAGTTTACAGAAAGAGCGATTGAATGATTTAATGAGTGAAAAGATGACTGAGCATACACTGTGTGTGTGTGTGTGTGTGTGCGCGTGTGCGTGTGTGTGTGCATTTCTTGTGTGTGTGTGTGTGTGAGTAAGTACGTCTACAAGAAAGAGAGAGAGAAAGAGAACACGTGCTCTTTGGCACACACAGGAGAGAAAGAGAGGAGTTTTCTGTTCCTGTCTATGTGTGAAGACAGGGAAGGAAAAAAGGCACGAGTTTGAATGGTAAGGACAGGTGTTACATGTGAATGAAGAAGGAATGCATGGAATGTGTCTCTGGAGGCAACGGAGAAATGGCGCTGATTTCTTTACATGACATTATAATGAACTACACTGTAGGTTAATGGGATCGGCTGAGCCTGGTCTGTACCGGCTGCATTTGAAACGTTTTTTATACTGAGAATTACTCACTTATAAAACTAACGGTGTTTAGATTTATAAATATGGAGCTGAGAATTGCTGTGAGATGTACAGATCACATGCAAACCTAAATGTATTGATATAAACCTGAGATCTTCAAACACAGTACAAAACATGAACATAAACACTTTCACAGAAATTTTACAGCATTCGTTTCTAAAGTGATGCTAAACTATGTTGTCCCCATGTTCAATCTCACATGTTTAGATATTTTGGAAACATCTAAAGCTCAGTCTATCATCCTCACAAAGTTTTTGGACGTTTGGAGGGAAATCCGGAGTAAGAATTGCATCCAGTCGCTGCTGGTAGTCATCAAGGTCCAGGTATGAAGCGTCTGCAGTTGAAGATGAAGGACTTGATTGCCTCACTTACTCAAAGGCTGCAGAAATGTCTGTTGCAAGCTTGACTTTGTAGCTGGGTTGTTGGCTGCTGGCTACTGAAACTTTTCATTGCTCCCCTCTAAGGAGAGTTTCTTTGTCTTCCAGGCAAAGGATGATGGCAGCCTATGTTAAGTACATCTGCTTTGAAGGCAGACCCAGGAGAGAGAGAGAGAGAGAGAGAGAATGTGGGCACTGGCCAGCTTTTATAACTTTTAAAATAAACCCTGCCTTTAGGAACATACGGGATTTCTGGCGGCGTTGCCACTTGTTGGAAAGCATTGGTACCTACAATGTTTAAATATACTGTTAGCCTGGAACTAATACAGCTAACTCCTTCTGAAGTGAATCAAAAAATGTGTTCTATGTAATAACACTCACTATTTGGCTTGCACCAAATAAAAAAAAATAAATCAGACTTTACAATCAACCTTGCAGTTGAACACACACACATCCAAACACCAAGGAGTGATAAGTGAAAGTTTTTCTCTTCTGTGTAATGTTACTTTTGTGTGCAATATTTGTGGTACAACGTGCAATTTTTTGGTTCAATATTACTGTGTGCAATGTGCAATCTTTCAGGTACTTTTTTACTGTACGCCAATGTGTACCTGCATATATGTTCACTGTGTTCATGTGGTCATACATACAAATGGAGAAGAAATCTATTTGTAAAACATAATTTAACATGGAATTACACAGAGGTTGTATGAATCTACAGTTTGGCCTGTCAGTATCCTACATCCACAAAAGTCAATCACAATCAACTTCTAGTCTATTGGTCTATGTGCTTTTTATTTGAAAGCTGAGACTTACTAGTCCATTTGTACCACATGCTCCTGAGCTGTTGCCATTTTTCAAGTGACAAATTAGTAGAATTAGTAAATCATGTTTGCTGTTTGACCTTTATTAGTTCTGATTAGGGGAAATGTGTGCACTCTAACCAGAATAAACCAGAATATTATCATCCATCTTAATCATTATAATCAATGCATTCAATATAATCAATATAATCAATGTAATCAATATAATCAAGGTAGTTGTGTGCAGTTCATGTAGATTCTCTGAACTGGATTTCTTAATAGATTTTTTCTTGTTTTCCGAGAGGTTTGGTTCTTCTTGCCAGTCATTTTAGTAGAGCCCATAATGAATTAATGAACTCAGCATCCTTATGGACTAAAGATATATGAATGAATGAACATGAATGCTGTTATTTAAATGTTAGAAGTGTCCCTTTGTCACACATGAACGAACCACAGCACAGTACATCACACAGTGTGACCAGCGTGAAATTGTTCTATGCACTCAACCCATTCACCCAAGTGGAGCAGTGTGAGGGGACGGCACCTTGTTCAAGGGTACTTCACCGGCAGTCCTGGGATTTGAACCCATGACCATCCGATCACAGGGGCAACTCCCTAACCACCAGGTCACCAGCTGCCCCATGAATTTAAGTTCTGTTTCATATTTACTTGGTTGTGCCAATTGTTTCAAACTAATGGCAACAATTTGAATGAGCCTCTTTGGACCTGTGGACTGCAGATGTGTTTCTAGATGCAAGAGCTAAACAAATTACCATCATCTAATCAGCTCATTCTACTGTTATGGAATTTTCCATTGGGAAAGAGATGAGAAGTTGAAGGTTTGAGTGATCTGGAGAAATAACACAACGTGGACACTACCAGGTAGTTCATCATGGTGTGCTGCTTGTTAAGACCTTTAAGCCTATTTTAGATTGCTGGAAAGGTTGTGCCTAAGTGGTGGTTTACTCCAGCAAAGCTTGTAGTAGGTGTCTAGTCTAATTGGTCTCAATTGTCAGATAAATTTGATGAACTGATTGTCACACGCACCAGTCACATGACGCGCACGAGGCACCGGAAGTGACATGCGTCGCGAGATATATAAACAGGAAGTAGGTGACACTCTGCACTCAGACATTGAGTTCATGCCAGCTCAACGCCAGTTCATCTTATCCGGTTCCATGAGTACTCCGGGTTCTATCCCTGTGTTTATATACCTTCTGAGTGTGTGTGAGAACCGTGTTTCCCAATGGAAAGCTTTACTCTCTGGTGGAGTGTTCTCAGATCAAAGCGTGTGGTTTACCGACTCTCTCGTGTGTGTCCGTGATTGGGTTCTTCCACTACGCTACACTGGGCTAACTGTTGGTTCAGGTACGTTCTTGTCTTCTCCGTTGGTTCAGGTATGTTCTTGTCTTCTCCGTTGGTTCAGGTATGTTCTTGTCTTCTCCGTGATTGTTGGAAGAGACGGTTTCTTTTTCTCTCAGGTCCAGTAGGTACTGGGTAACATGTTCCATTCCATGAATAAGCTGACCGTTGAAAAAGAAATCTTGTTAGTCTTCACTCAGGTTGTCTTTGATTTAATTCAAAGATCCAAAATCTTACAAGGGAGAAGAAACTGGGGGCACTTTTCACATACTTTGAAAGCCGTCAAAGCTAGCTCATAGTATTTAGACATTTTTCTTACAGCTCAAACATTAGAGAAAGCAGCACTCTGGGTACAGTAGCCATCTGAAATCTTGTTGACATAGACAAACCATCCAAAGTTCATGGGTTGCTGCTCCCTGGTGGAATTTGAGCAAAAGTGTTTGATTTATTAGAGGAGCATTGTGACTACAGGGGCTTTTCTCTATTGATTTTGTTCCATATTTTTCTGTTGTTCAGCTGGCTGGATGCTTAGAGTGTGATGCTAATGGTGGGCAGGAAGATTTATGTGTCTGGCATTTGGCCAGAAGCCTTCTCTATTGTATTTAAAGGCTGACATGCATTGGCTGCTCAAAGCTAGTTATGAATAAACCAGTTGTTCTGTGAATTACAGATAATTTTGGAGCAAAGCTCATTGGATCCTCTTGCAGTGATGTATCTGATGCATCCAGTAATACAGACCTGCTGGTAATCCTCTAGAGAACCCCTCTGGTATTTGTAGGAAGAAGGTTCTCCACGCCATAGGTTTTGTGCTTGTCACCCAAGCTCAAGCATGAATGGAAACCAGTACTGGGAAAACCATGACATTGAATACAGCTGGCAAAGCAGAAGGTTTTTACAAACTTTATACTTTGTCCAAAGTAAAATACAGCCATTCTAATGGTGTAAGTGGGCGGATGCAGTTTTCAGTCAGGCTGTGGAACCCCGGCAAACTTGAATGCCACTATGTGAGTAAGAAGTCCAAAGGTATGTGAATGTCTCTGTGAGCGCAAGATTAAATACTGAACTATAATGGAATATTTAAACACACAGACACACTCTCGCACACAGATGGACTTATCTGTGACTCGTTCAGAGATTGACGATGGGATGAGATGACATGAAGGGTGAGATCGATTGTGATACTTCCACCACACTGTTGAATTTCAGATCTATAGCATATTGATGCTGCATCACAGAAACACAGTCCAGAATTGCTTTGGGCTAACCTGAAAATGGTGCAGTCAGTGATGCTTAGTCATAGCCAGATGTTGCAGACCACTAGGGTGGAAGGATAGTGGTTAGGTACTACTTGGTTAGGATTTTTAGCTCTGTGCTAAGGTATAATGTTTGAGAAAGTCAGTGGCTTGCTTCAGAGTAGTAGCCTAGTAGATATACTGGCAGTACGTCCAGTGCAAAGTTGATTAGGGATGCTAAATTCCAGTTCCAATTCCATAAGAATCATACAAATCTGTGGAGTCAGTTCTGCAAATTCTTTATAAATTCTGTTCTGGCCTATACGGTTTGTGAAAAAAACTGCATGACCTACCTAGAATCAGGTCTTGATTCCTCAATTATCAATAAATTATCAATTACTGTAATGCACATTTTTCTAACTTCCTTATTGTGTTATGATCAAAGTAAAATACGTATTCTGGTGCAGATAGAAATTATACTAATAAGTTTATATTTGATTATTTATGTATTTATGTATTATTTATATATTATTTATGATTATTTATGTTGCAGGACCAACTAGAACGCAATAATATGTATTTTTTTCATTCTTGATTTTAAGAAAGCAGTGTATATTTCAGAATGTACAAAAATAGTTTTCCTTGTTCTGCTATTCAGATATTTTTAAACAATTACAAGGATGACAACAAACAAAGCAGCAACAACAGCAAAAATAACAATAATAATAATTTAAAACAAATTAAATTGAGAACTTTGCACAGTTTGGACACGAAAATCTGGTCGTTTTCAAGTTCATTTTAACCTCCAGTATTTTATTTTATATTGACTTTCATTGTTTTTATTTGTTTTATGCATCTTTTATAAATCGTGTTTTGTACCGTGTTTATTTTAAGGAGTTTAGTCAAAAGGCGTAACTGGACATACATTTTTTTTTTCTTTTGCAAAATTGTCAAGAGTGATAACAGACCTGTTTCTGCAGACATCCACACATCTGGCTAATATAAATATAATTGTACATCCTGGTATAATTCTAAATATAACTACTTTTACACCGTTACTTGGTAATTATACTATGACATTACATATTGACATTCAATTTGTGCTCTGAATCTAGCATTTATTTCAGTATCAGCATGCTGTTTGGCATGATGAGCATGCTTTTGCAAAAAAGTATGACAAATGCAATGAAATAAAAGCTATAATTTTTCCTAATTTCTCATTGTGTCGATTGGAAGTTCTGAATTCTCAGCTGGAGTGAGAAATACAACCTGTAAAACGATATTAGAGGCTCACGAGGGAGATCCAGGAGGGTTAATATATTCCTGAATTATTTGTGGGTGATGGGCATGGCCACCCAGTGTGTGGGCTGTGTTATGTGGAGCTGACAAATCAGCAACAGACAGTGCACCTTCTGGTTTGTGGTTCGCTGCCTCTGCATCCTGAGAGGAACGAAGGAAATTTGCCTGAGGGCTCAGAAAAGGCTTGGATGAGTGATCCTTATATTTTCCCTGGCATGGTTCAGTGGACTGGTGCCTTTTCTTTAAAGTTTAACTGTCCAGTCCAGTGGCTTGCTGGTTTGTACTACAGTAAGTTCCGGTTAGACAGCCAGATAAGACCAATGGGACACTGATGGATGAAACCGCATCTTGGTACTGAACTCTCTCGCCTTGTGATCAGAACTCATGCTGTGATTTTATATGAACTGCTTTTCTGGCTCCTTTGTTGTGTCCAATCTTGTTTTGTCTAAAGAAAAACAAATGGTTAACGTGTCTAAAAACACGTTAACCATTTTTGTATATTTTGAGATTAAAAATACATTGAACATATCAGTAAAGAATTTGAATGCTGCTTGTGTATATTTATTCAGTGTTCATACACATATATATATCCACTATGTAGTTTATATATACATATATATGTACATACATACACAGATGTCAATATTTCTACTTTTGTGTTATTTGTATAGTGTACTTTTATATTATGCTGTTGTTCTAATGTTTTCGCTGCTATTAACTTTGTACTGTCCACTTTCGGCTGTAGCAATTAAAATTTCCCACTTGTGAGACTAATAAAGGTTTATCTTATCTTGTCTTGTCTTGTCTTGTCTTAAAATCTTTATTGTTGTAATAATTACATTCAGTTGCACACTAGTTACATAGTACATAAGGATTTAACTTGGATGTAAAAAGTTTGACTTGGATGTAAATACAAATGACAAGTGTAAGTTTAAATAATTATACTTTTTTATCATTATATTTTTTTTACTATTATTAAAATGAAGAAAAAAGCAGACATGCTGTCAGATTCACTCATTGAAATTGTCACTGTCACCGGCTGCACAATTCACTTGGAAGTTGTCCAGGACACAACTTTCATTGAGCTTATTGTTTTAGACAAGTCAAAACAGACACTTCACACCTGTCAAAACGGACCAAACTGAGGAGCAAGTCCGACTGGCATACATTAGGAAAGAAAGTGGAAGGGGTGTTTCTTTTGCTCTCAATATCTCTCTCTCTCTCTCTCTCTCTCTCTTTCTCTTACTCCCTCTCTCTCTCTCTCTCTCTCTCTCTCTTTCTCTTACTCCCTCTCTCTCTCTTTCTCTAACTCCCTCTTTCTCCCTCTCTCTGTCTTTCCCTCTCTCTCTCCCTTTTCTCTTTCTCCCTCCCTCTCTCTCTTTCTCCCTCTCTCTATTTCTCTCTCACTCTCTCTTTCTCTCCCTCTCTCTCTTATTCTCTCTCTCTTTCTCTCTCTCTCTCTCTCCCCCCTTCCCTCTCTCTCTCTCTCTCTCCCCCTCCCGCTCTCCTTCTCTTTCTCCCTCCCTCTCTCGCTTCCTCTCCCTCTCTCTTATTCTCTCTCTCTCTCTCCCTCTCTCTCTTTCTCCCCTTCTCCCCCTCTCTCTCTCTCTTTCTCCCTCCCTCTCTCTCTCTTTCTCTCTCTCTCTCCTTCTCCCTCCCCCCTCCCTCTCTCTCTCCCCCCTCCCCTCCTTCTCTT
>JBBPCX010055004.1:0-14517 GCA_037974365.1 Hydrocynus forskahlii | reverse complement strand
TTCGAAATGGACGCAAGGTTAAACAAGACCAGAAGTCCTATTTCAAAGAAGCAGAGCCCTTTGGTGAGCGCTGGGACACAGAGTGTACCAAGGCATTTCGTAATATCATTGACTGCCTCACTCATGCCCCAGTGTTAGCATTTGCTGACCCTTCGAACCGTATGTGCTCCATGTAGATACTAGTTTGAATGGAATAGGTGCTGTCCTTAATCAAGAATATCCGGAAGGGCTGAGGCCCATTGCCTTTGCGAGCTGTAAGCTAAGTTCCTCAGAGCGGCGCTATCTCGTTTACCAACTGGAATTTCTAGCATTGAAATGGGCAGTGGTAGATAAGTTTCACAATTACCTTTATGGGGCCAAATTTACAGTGAGAACGACTTAAACCAGAACAGGGCATGGGAGGTGTGCGAACCCTTCACAGAGATCACCTACTACCCGTAGGAGAGTTGTGCGGTTGTCGACCACAGATGAGGCTAGACCCAGTTGTCCCCGATCTGTGACTAGAGCACAGACCAAGCAGAGACGGGTAAGAATGGAAAACCAGAATGAGGAAACCCGAGTTGTTGTTGATCCAGATGGAGGTGAGGAATCCTCATCAGATGAGGAGTATGGTAGATCATATCCATACACCCAAAAGCCAGTGAGAGAGATGGTCACAACCCAGTTGTCTGAAACACCTAGAAGTAGAAGTCTAGACAAGGAAGTGGTGTTGTGTGATGACCCTGGACTAAACCGGGTTCAAGAGAATGAAAACCCCGGTGAAACTCCTATGCCAGAGGCACCGAGGAGTACCATAGAGCCTCCTGTAGATCCTTTTGTAGCCACAGAAGTTGAAAGGGGAGACAATCCTTCCACCAGTAATGTGGTTAATGATAGGGAGTTGGTCTGGGAAGAGCGTCCTAGACGACAGACAAAACCAGTGAACAGAATTACCTATGATGAGATAGGGAAGCCAGTTGAAAGACCACTTACTGTACTTTATAAGGGTATGTTGGTAAACAGTCCTTTGTTTAAGAAGCGAAAGTGTGAGACAGTTTGGTGTCACCCTCTAGCTCAGTGTTCTAGATGTGTAGTTGAACATCATTACGTAGAGAAGCGAATCTAACTCATGTGCAGACAGTGTAACATGAGGACATGTTAATCTTTTAGAAAGGGGAGGGTGTAACGCAGTGTGATAATACCCTTATCTTCATATCACAGGTTTAAAATAATTTTCAATTATTCATTGGGAGTTCATTGTTAAGAGAATATGTACTTGTGTTATGTGTATGTTTTAATTTTTTTTGGTGTGAAGGTATTCATCAGGGTGTGTAGTGTGTTTGGTCGTTGGGTGTCTAAGCAGCCCAGGTGTGAGCCATGGGGCTTCATTAGCTCCATAGCTGTGGTTGCTGGGTGCCTGACAACATGTCCACCTGTCTTGTGTGTGCTTTAAATGATACTTGTTTTAATAGATGATTGTCCTTGTTGTGTGATTGGCTGTGTGTGAAGGGTTGTGGTTTTAAAATGCCAGCCGTGCCTCAGAATCTTTGTGTGGTCACCCATTCCATACCGTGGGCTCTGCTTTGAGATTGTATTAACTTAGGTAGACTTGTCCTGTGCAGCTTCGTAGGAAAAGGAAAAGAGAGACTGTATAAGGAAGTACATGGAATTTCACCCCACTCTCTCAGTGGCAGCGAGAGTCTGCCTATCCAGCTGTGGGATCCTGTTTCACCTGGTCTTCTAATGAAGCCTCTCTTTCATGCCCCTATCCTGTGTGTGTGTTTGCAGGTGTGACAAAGAGAAGGACAAGCGCAGTGGAAAGCTCCGCACAGCATGGAGAAAATTGTACCTGCCACTGTTAAGACAGAGGGCTTGTGAAAGAAGCAGAACCAGACAGAAATAGATTCTGCAGCAGAGTCTCCCTTTATGTGCTAGTGTGCTCGGAGTGAAGGGCCTCCAAGATTTTTGTTTGAACTTGAATGTTCTTTATTAAACTTCTCCTGCAAGTGGTTCTGCATTGCATAATCATGACACCGATTCACATAATTGCCCTCATGCACACCCAGGGGCCCTGAAAGGGATATATGTGCAATCCAATTACCCTTGGAAATCATGTGGGGAAATTGTGTTCAGTTTAAGCCTCACTTCGCCTGTGCAAGTAGACTATTTTACAATAATAATAAAGATAAAAAGAAAATAATTTAATAAAAATTACAATAAAAATTTTGTCGGTCTCTAAAAACCCTCGCCCTGCGGAGAGAGCCCTTCACAATTCAGGTGCCGAGGTCCCGCGGATCTTCCAGGCACGCCATTGGCTGCGGAGAGGTGGTGCATGGAGGGGGCTTATGGAGGGCAAGCTTACGCTAAACTGCGACTTAAGCAAGAACATATCCTGGTCGGAGCAGGATTGAGATGCTGCATAAATTGCCATGGCAAAATACTTCGGGTAAAACCTAATCCCATTTCTTAGTGCGGGTTACTCATGAAGGTACACCTTACGTGACCAAGTAACTCTTGAGCATGATAAGCCAGTAAACGCTCTTCGTAGTACAGGCCGCAGGTGAAACTATTGGGAGTATTGTACTTGGGAACTATTGTAACCTACTGTAATCTGATTATTCTCCATAACTTTAAGACTGCGTTTTTTCCCAAAGTAGTAAGCTGAAATAAAATTCATTATTCACTGAACTTGAGCAGCATTTTCATAAAACATCATTGTTGTAAAAACTAGATGAAATTAGTTTTAGGAAATTAGATGATGCCTCCCTTTGGTTTTTCCCAATTTTTACTTTCTCTTGAGGATTGTTATCTCTGGTCAAGAAGATTAAGCCGTTGGTTTGGAAATGTGCTAAGGAGAGACTGAGTATGCTGGGAGAGGGGTGCTGAGGATGGAGCCGGCAGGGAAGAGGAAAAGAGGAAGGCCTAGTCACTGGTTTATGGATGTGGTCAGGGAAGACAAGCAGGCAGTTGGTGTGAGAGAAGAAGATGCAAAGAATAGAAGGAAATTGAGACGCTTGATCCACTGTGGCGACCCCTAATCGGGAACAGCCGAAAGTAGAAGAAGAAGAGAAGAGGGACAGCTCTTGGACAGAGTTGGACCTTTTGGAGGAAAAGTCAGAGAGGCCGAGATTGCGCTGGTTTTGACATCCCAAGACCGCTAATCACCTCTGAAGTACCCTTGAGCAAGGCACCATCCCCACACATTGCTCCCTGGGCAATGTGTTCCTGGTTGCCCGCTGCTTCACTTGATGAATGGGTTAAATGCAGAGGACGAATTTCGTGCTGTTCACACTGTGCTGTGGTGTGTTCACGTATGACAGAATGCTTACTTCACTTCATTTCATATGTGCTGAGCGGAGACCCTGAATATGTTGGGAAAAGGATGCTGAGGATGAAGCTGCCAGGAAAAAGGCAAAAAAGGAAGGCCTAGAGGATATGCAGGCAGTTGGTGTGAGAGAGGAAGATGCAGTATGACAATGATGTTGTATGAAAATGCTACTTCAGTTCCTTGAAAAATAAAGTTCTTATTTGTAAAGTCCTCCATATAAAATGTATTTATATAATAAACAAAATGAACACAGCAGCAGGGTCTATTAGCCATTCATTTGGAAGTGTGCTGCCTGCATCTTAGAAGTTTCCTTTTTGCCTATAACAATATGTTACTTTGTAACCCCAACCCAAGAATTTTATTTCAAACAATTTCTAATGTTGTTTCACTCTAATATCTTGTTGACTTCGAAAAGTAATTGACATTCTAAGTTGTTAGCAGAGCATGGGCGCCGGAACCAAAGCATGGCCGCCGGACGAAACGTTTCATCCCCCTACTTTTTGTTTCCTGGACAATGGCCGAGATACTTTCTGGTTGTGTCCACAGTTATTTTTAACATGCTGTTGTTCACCCTAATCTAATAATAATCCCTCCAAAATAAAAAAAATTATAGACCCACAAAACTGATGTTCTTTTGATGTTTTTTTAGAAAACATTGAGCAACAACTGGCTTCCTTCCTTGAGAAAATAAGACCATTTTCAATCAGGGTTTTGAAAGAATCATTCCACAGAGACAGCACTATTAAAAGTTTCAAATAACTTACGTGGGATTGTGCATTTCAATCTGTCAGCCCCAGCACTGAGATGCAATCGGTTGAACAGTGTAAGGCTTAAGACGTAGCCTTTAAGACAGGGTTGTCCAAACTTTTTGTAGAGGCCCATATTTGATAAAGTGAAGATGACCGGGGGCCAATAGTTCCTTCTGGCATTTTTTAAACCACGAAGTTACATGAAAATACATATTGTTATAAAACAATTTTCATTGTCACAATTACCTTTATTTTTCAAATGACCATGTAACCAAATATAAGATTCTCAGGCAGACGTGAATACAATTCTGCCTTTCTTTCATATCTGGAGAGTCAGATAACATTGAACAAACTGTATAGAATACCTTAAATTTCCATGAGTTTGATTTTTTAAACAGGAGTTATAAGTAATGCAAAGTGGTCTGTTATCCCTAAATTTTAGAACAAGTGAATTTTGCCCTTGTCTTTAACAAGATCTTTCAGTAAACAATCGTTTGTGTCACATCTACAGGTACATAACATCAACAGTTATAACCAAATCTTATTCAAGGGTTTAATAAAATAAGTGCCGTAAGTTCAAGTTCATTAGTGTGCTTTAGGCTTTTCACTGTTAATAGTGACAGATGTTACCGTTCAACACTCAATTTTAGATTGATCAAGGAACAGATAACTTGCTGACACTAATTCTTTACAATCGCCATGGCAGAAATGAGTGGTGAAGGGTGTTCGGCACGGATGCAGAGCCAGATAGCGTTAGAATGGTGCTGCCACCATGTGGTGAACAGATAAATTACATTTTTAAAGTTTTATGATTTATTTATTCTGACAGAGCTAGTGAGCCATAAATAACACATTATAAGACCAAAGCTGCAGGCCGTATGAAATCTGACTGTGATTGGCCCGCAGGCCGGACTTTGGACATGCCTGCTTTAAGACAAGCCTTTGAGTAGCTTTTATTTGTACAGTAAAGCTCTGACTGTTTGTGATGTGGTAAAAAAAAAAATACATGGCCCCACATATGCTCCCAACCAAAAACACTTTAATTTAATTTTAAACTCAGCTTAATACATTACCCTTAAAGAAAATGTAAAGGTAAACCCGTATCCGTACTGTACAGTGCACAGTGAACTGCTGTCTCCCACAGTGTTAGAATGCAAAATACCCTATATAGGCTGTACGTACACTTTCTTTGTATGTGCTGTCACTTTCTTTGGTATAAGCAGGGTAAATACAGTAATAAATTAATTTAATTTACAGTAATAAAAATACAGTGCTTTAAGAAGAACAAAACCAAAAACACGAAAACAGTGAGAAATTCTGGACTGCAGCTGCAGAGATGCATCATGGGGCAGCAGCAAGAAGAAATAATGTTCTCAGATTGGATACTTTCAAACATCCCGCCTCTGAGTACAGCCATCTCAAGAAGCACTTTCTTTGTGTCATCTGGACAGTTGTAACGATTACGGAACAGGACCCAAATGCAGAATAAAAATGGAAAGTTTTAATGAAACACCAAGTCCACAAAACCAGAATGCCAAACTCCAAAAACGTAGCCAAGTCCAAAACCAGAAAAGCAGTACATAGGCAACCAAAGGCAAAAGATAAATCCAGAGTCCAGAAACGGGTCAAAAAACACAAGGGAAGAAAACGGTCCAGAATACAAAGGAGAACGCTCAGTAATTAGGTAGGCTAGTATACTTCGCACTGGTGGATAGTCCTGCAGGCCTATATATAGTCCCAGGACGTCTAGTATTCAGGTGAACAAGATCTCCGCCCTAGGGGCCTGGAGCTGTGATCTGCAGAGGGCTGTCTGGGAGCCACTGGCTGGGCCATCCCTCCTAATTCAGTCCCAGTCCTTACAGTAGCCCCCCCTCCACGGGAGTCCCCAGACGACCGAGGCAACTGAGCTGATGGACGGCCACGGCGACGAGGGGCCGGCCGATCCGGACGGGAACTATGGAATTCTGCGATGAGACCAGGATCCAAGATGTCGTCAGCAGCTGTCCACGACTGGTCCTCTGGGCCGTAGCCCTCCCAATCTACCAGATACTCTAGTCGGCCCCTGCGCCGATGGGAGTCCAGAATTTCACGGACCCGGTAAGCGGCCTCACCACCCACGTCTAAGGGTGGAGGAGGTTGACGGTCCACGTCTGGTGGGTGCATGGGACTGGAAAACACCGGTTTAAGTAAGGAAACCTGAAAGGTGGGCGAAATGCGATACCTGGGAGGTAGCTGGAGACGATAGGAAACAGGGTTGATGCGCTGCAAGATCTTGAATGGACCAATATACTGGGGTGACAATTTCCTTGACGGAAGCTTCAATTTCAGGTCTCTGGTCGACAACCAGACTCGCTGTCCAGGCTGGAACAGGGGGGTTGGGCGACGACGATGGTCGACGTGAGATTTCTGTCGTCGGACTGCCCGTTGTAGGTGTACATGCGCAGCTTCCCATACCTGACCACTCCTATGAAACCAGTTGTCCACCGCTGGAATCTCCGTGGGTACAGCTTCCCAAGGTAAAAACGGAGGATGGAACCCTAGAACACATTCGAAAGGTGTGATATTCAGAGAAGAAGTTTTGTGCATACTCGGCCCAGAATAGGTATTTTGCCCATGACTGTTGATTACGGGAACAATGTGCACGAAGGAAACGGCCAATTTCTTGGTTGAGCCTCTCGACCTGGCCGTTACT
Source organism: Hydrocynus forskahlii (assembly GCA_037974365.1). Taxonomy (NCBI): domain Eukaryota; kingdom Metazoa; phylum Chordata; class Actinopteri; order Characiformes; family Alestidae; genus Hydrocynus; species Hydrocynus forskahlii. Next base: position 7,769 of record JBBPCX010055004.1, on the reverse strand, counting down.
TTGGGGATGATATCCTGACGTCAAACTGACATTAACTCCCAAACGAGAAAAAAAAGATTTCCAAACCTGAGAGGTGAACTGGGGACCCTGGTCAGAGACGATATCCTCTGGGATGCCAAACAGACGAAAAACCTCTCTCACCAACAGATCAGCTGTTTCAAATGCCTTAGGTAGACCTGGTAATGGAATGAGGCGGCACATCTTTGAGAACCGGTCTACCATTACCATGATGGTCGTATTACCATCAGATTGTGGAAGGTCTGTAAAGAAATCAATGGCCAAGTGTGACCAGGGATGTCGGGGAACAGGTAGTGGTTCTAAGAGTCCAATCGGAAGTTGTCGAGGGGTTTTTGATTGTGCACAGACCGGACAGGAGAGTATAAAATCAGTCACATCCTCCTGAAATCTCTGCTTGAGATTAATTGAATAGTCTTTGTGATTCCTGGGTGACCCGTTCCGAGAGTGGTATGGGCCCACTGTAACAGTACCGGATGGAGGTCAGGCGGTACAAATAATTTTCCCTCGGGTGTCTCAGCCAGTGCGGGAGTGTTATATTTGGCCACTTCTATTTGCTGCACCACCTCCCATTGAACTGGTGCTACAATACAGGCTGGGGGTAACACAGTGGAGATGGTGGCAGGTCTTTCATGCTCATCATACTGCCGTGAAAGAGCATCTGCCTTGGTGTTCTTTGAACCTGGTCGGTAAGTGACTATGAACTGGAATTGGGAGAAAAATAGAGTCCATCTGGCCTGACGAGGATTAAGCCGCTTTGCCTCCCGTAAATATTCCAGATTGCGATGATCTGTGTACACAACAAAGGGGTGTTTAGCCCCTTCTACCCAGTGTCTCCATTCCTCCAATGCTAGTTTTATGGCCAAAAGCTCTCGGTCCCCCACACCATAATTTTGTTCGGCAGGCGAAAGTTTCTTGGAAAAAAATGCACAGGGGTGTAACTTAGGTGGGGTACCCTGTCTCTGAGATAGTATCGCTCCTACTCCTACCTCTGAGGTGTCTACCTCCACTTCAAACGGTAACGTTGGATCTGGCTGCTGCAAAACTGGAGCTGAACTGAACCTAGTCTTGAGAGTTTGGAAGGACTTCCTGGCCTGTGGCATCCAGACTAGTGGGCCAGAGGGTTGTCGGAGCAAAGAGGTGAGAGGTGCGGCCACTTGACTGAAGTTGCGAATAAAACGACGGTAGTAGTTAGCGAAACCAAGGAAACATTGCAGGTTCTTGATGTTCTTGGGTTCGGGCCATTGTTGAATGGCCTGGGTCTTTTGAGACTCCATCTGGATAGTTCCAACCCCCAACACATGACCCAAAAAAGAGACAGAAGCCTGGTGGAAGACACATTTCTCTCCCTTTAGGTGCAGTTTATTCTCCCTTAACCTTTGCAGGACTAGTCTGACATGGTCAACATGAGACTGAGCATCCGGGGAGAAAATTAAGATGTCATCAATGTAGATTAACACAAATCTGTCCAACATGTCTCAGAAGATCTCATCCATGAAGGACTGGAAAACGGACGGTGAGTTTGCTAAACCAAACGGCATTACAAGATATTCATAGTGCCCCCTAGTGGTGATAAAAGCAGTTTTCCACTCATCTCCCTCTCTTGTACGGATTAAATCACAGGCGCTTCGGAGGTCAAGCTTAGTGAAAATCGTAGCCGTGCAGAGCTTCTCAAGTGAGGATGGGACAAGAGGAAGGGGGTATCGGAGCTTAATAGTCACCTTATTGAGGGCCCGATAATCTGTGCAGGGTCGGAGACCACCATCTTTCTTTTCGACAAAAAAGAAACCTGAGGCAGCTGGAGAAGTTGAAGGTCGGATGATACCAGCCGCCAAAGCCTCCTCCACATATCGATCCATGGCTTCTGTTTCTGGAAAGGACAAGGGATAAGGTCTGCTTCTAGGGAGTGGAGCATTGGGTAACAACTCAATGGCGCAGTCCCATGGACGATGTGGTGGGAGAGTCCCTTCAGAGGGAGAGCAAAAAATGTCTCTGAAGTCCTCATAAGCAGGGGGTATTTCCGTCCTCTCAGTCAGTAAAGGGCTCTCTACTTTCGTGGCACAGATTGGGAGAGTCATACAGTCTTTTCTACACCTATCGCTCCATAATTTTATCTCTCTGTCAGTCTCACATGCTACAATGGACAAGCATCACATCACTGCTTTGACCACAAATAACCCCATGGAACATGCAAGCACCGACATTCTCTCTTTCCTTCAATGCTACAATAGGTGTTTGTAGTGAAATGGTAGAAAGAAGCCACTCATCACCAAAGTACCCAATGGAGAGTGCCCAGTGGCTTGTCAAAATTTCACATACAGTGACAGGAAACATTCACTTTTTAATTTAAATTTTTTAAATTATGTTTTTACAACCAATGTTGACACAAAGCAGCTTTACAAAATGTAACTGTAAGGAGTGCAAGTCCAGACTCCCAAATACCTGACTATAGCAGCTTAAATAGAAAGGGTGGAGCTGAGAAATATCACAGACACCAGTTTACTTGAGTTGTCTAAGCCCATAACCCTCCAGCTCCACACCTTTCGCCTAATGGTTAACTGCGGAAAGCCTGACAAAACAAGTAGGGTTTTAGCCTTAAAAAAACTGTCTGAATCTCAAATATTAACCAGAAAGTTATTCCAAAGCTTTGAACGTGAATGTTCATAGGAAGAGAAGTTCACAGAGGTATTCAGAGGCAAGGTCATTCAGGGCTCTATATGTCAATACTAGAATTTTTTAATCATGAAATTTGATCAGAAGCCAGTGTAATCTTGATCATATCGTACTAATATGGTTCTAGCAAGGAATGTAGTTCTACATTCTGGACTAGTTTAAGTTTCTTGTTGAAGCATCATGACAGCAAGGCATTACAGTACTCAGGTTTGGAGATAATAAAAGCATGAACTAGTTTTTTCTGTGTGAACTAGGGACAGGATGTTTCTTAGCTTAGCAACATTTCAAAGATGAAGAAAATCATAGTAAAGGTACCTATTTGTGCATCATACAACAACTCCTGGTGTGATTATGCAAACGTGTACCCAGTAAAGTCCTTTTGCTCACCGGACCTGGAGCATCTGATGCTTATGTGTTGGCCATTCTGGATACAGAGGGAATTTTCAGCAGTCATTATTACGGCTGTCTGTAGTCCCCCACAAGCCCACACTGACTGAGCACAGGGAGAACTGTATATCGCGATCAGCAGTCAGGAAACCACGCCCCCAGAGGCAGCATTTATCACGACCGGGCACTTTAACAACACCACCCTGAGAAAAGTTTTACCAAAACTCTATCAGCACATTCAGTTCAACACGCAAGGAGAGCGGCTGCTCGACCACTGCTACTCTCCCTTCCAGAATGCGTACAAAGCCCCTGCATCCTCAGGACCTTCTACCACTGTGCCATCGAGCGCATCCTCACCGGATGCATCACTTCCTGGTACGGCAACAGGATAATTGGAAGTGAGCTTCCCTCCCTCCATGACATCTACAGGAAGCAGTGCCTGAGGAAAGTGGGGAGGATTATCAATGACCCCAGCTCCCTCAGTCACAATCTGTTTAAACTACTTCCATCAGGGAGGAGGTATCCGGTCCCAAACCAGCAGGCTGAGGAACAGCTTCTTCCATCAGGCCATCAGACTGCTGAACACTAATACTTCATAGTCACTCTACTGTCGCTTACACTCAATTATACATTATATATATATATATATATATATATATATATAATTGTTTTTTGTTTTGTTTTTTGTGAATATGTATTCACATGCATATTTATTCTGTTTCTTTATTTCTTTATTTTTATGCCACTATTGCTTGTGAAGCTAGCACACAAGAATTTCGCTCATATGTACTGTACCAGTAACGTGATGTGACAATAAAAGTGATTTGATTTGATTTGATAGGATAGATCTGAGTCGATAGCAACACCATGTCACATGTACCAGTCACGTGGGCACGGGGTCTCGGAATTGACGCGCGTCTCAGGGTATGTAAACAGGAAGCAGGTAGCAACCAGAGCTCAGTCACTGAATCCATGCTCTCCAGCCCAACCCAGCTCTACCGTCTCTCTACTGATACTGTGAGTACTCCGGTTTCTCTCTGTTTATGTACTCACTGTGTGTGTGTGTTTGAGAATGCAGGTTCCCAGTGGGAATCTTAACTCTTTAGTGGAGCGTTCTCAGAGCAGAGTGTGTGGTCTACCAACTCTCTCGTGTCTGTCCACAATTGGGTTCATCCACCACGCTACACTGGGCTAACTGTTGGTCAGGTACGTTCCTGTGCTCTTCTCCCCGTGACACACCAAGATTTTTTTACAGCTGACACAGGAGAACCTAACGAACTAGCAAGATCTAACATTAAACCTAAGAGTTTCGCCATCGACCTCCAGCCCGGCAGGTACCACCCCGCGGGCTTCTGTTCTCTCTATCGGCAGGGGAGCAGAGGGCCATGGAGTATATTGCTGAGGGGCTTTGTCAGGGGACCATCCAGCCTTCATCCTCTCCTGCGGCCTCGGGGTTCTTCTTTGGAAAAAAAAAAAAAAAAAGACGAGGTCTCCATCCCTACATTGACTATCAGGGACTCAACAAGATCACCATCAAGAACTGCCATCTGCTCCCGCTTACCAACACTACCCTGGACACACTCTCTGCTTCCGTTTTCACCAAACTGGACCTCGGGAGCATTTACAATCTTGTTCGCATCAGGGAGGGTGATGAACGGAAGACTTTCATAACTCCCACCAGCCACTACAAGACCTTGGTTATGTCCTTCGGCCTGTGCAACAGTCTGGCAGCCTTCTATTCCTCTGTGACACGCTGGGTCGTTGGTGCTTCGCCATCTGGATGACATCTTAATTTACACAAAGAACCCTAGAGTGCTCAAGAGGTTGCTGGCCCATCAGCTGTTCTGCAAGTTGGAGTAATGCACTTTCCACCAGCGTTCCGCCACATTTCTTGGGTTTGTCATCAGTCCACCCCCAAGGTGTGGCCACGGATCCCCAGAAGCTGGACGCTGTGCATAATTGGCCCCTACCCAAGATGCTTAAACAGCTACAGCATTTTCTGGGGTTTGCTAATTTCTTCAGTTCAGTTGCAGCACCTCTTACTGTCCTTACCAAACCAGACTCTTTTCCACCTTAACCCTGAAGCCACCAAAGCCTTCCATCATCTTTGCCAACTCTTCATCTCTGCACCCATCCTTCTCCACCCGGACTCTGCCAAGCTGTTCGTTGTGGAGGTGGATGCCTCCGATGTGGCCGTAGGAGCTGTCCTCTCCCATCGAGGTCCAGACCAGAAACTGCATCCGTGCAGTTTTTTCTCCAAAATATTCAATCCCATTCTGCAGCGATATAGGGTAGGGGGCCGTAAGCTATTGGCCATCAAGTGGGCTCTGGAGGAATGGTGTCTATATCACTATACAGCAGGCAAAACAGCTCCACCCCAGGCAGGCACAGCGGGCACTGGTCTTCAAACAGTTTAATTTCACCCTATCTTACTGCCTGGGGTCTAAAAACACCAAGGCTGATGCCCCCTCATCAACATCAAGCAGAGAGCCCCCGGGCGGACCTCGCACCTGTCCTACCTCCACAACTCATCCTGCCGCCTCTCCGGTGGGACTTAGAAGATCAAGTGCACCAGAAGCAGACCTTGGAGCCCCCTCCAGCAGCCACACCACCTGGACGACTCTTTGTGCCCACTGGAATCCTTACTGACACCCTCCAGTCGGCCCCCTTGAGGTATGCAATGGTTCCCAAACTCCAATGTTTGAACATCAAGAGCTGGAGGTTGACGTACCTTTAGCCCGCCAGATGGTCCGCAGGTGCCGTTCAGCTCTGGCAGCAAGCCCACAGTGCCATCCAGAGGGACAACACATGCTATTCCCAACAGCACTGCCGCCATGTTGCTGACAGGGTATGGCTCTCCACACGCAACCTGCACCTTCACACGGAATCTAAGAAGCTCTCACCCCAGTTCATCAGCCCCAACAAAGTTACCCGCTGGATTAGCCCTGTCACCTTCCGGCTCCATCTGCCTGCCTCCCTCTGGATCCACCCTGTCTTCCACATATCACAGCTCAAGCCATTCATCACCTCACCTCTGGTTCCCCCAGCTCTGGCTCCACCTCCGCCTCAGATCATTGACGGTGGTCCTGCCTACACTGTCCAGTGGATCCTTGATTCGCGACGGCCCGGCCATGGCACCCAGTTAGTTGCCTGGGAAGGCTACAGTCGGTTCATTCTGGACACTTCTCTCATCCAGAAAGGGTATCCTACAAGCCGGGTCTGTCTGGTGACGGTCCTGGAGGGGAGGTACTGTCACATGCACCAGTCACGTGATGCATGTCACAGGGTGTATAAAAAGGAAGCAGGTAGCAACCAGTGCTCAGTCATTGAGTCCATGCTCTCCAGCCCAACCCAGTTCTACCGTCTCTCTACTGGTACTGTGAGATCTCCGGTATCTCTCTGTTTATTTACTTACTGTGTGTGTGTTTGAGAACGCAGGTTCCTGGTGGGAATCTTAATTCTTTAGTGGAGTGTTCTCAGAGCAAAGCGTGTGGTCTACCAACTCTCTTGTGTCTGTCTGTGATTGGGTTCATCCACCATGCTATACTGGGCTAACTATTGATCAGGTATGTTCTTGTCTACTTCTCCCCGTGACCCACCAAGAACCAGTGGGTTAATTTTATTTTCTCTGGAAATGCGCCGACACAACTTCCTAAAGTTTTGCTGCTGTTAGTGTTATGGCATGCGGGATATCTGCCTTTCCCCTCATTGAAATGACTGAGTGAGCGCCTCTGCAAACTATTATGATAGGATGAGCTGGCCCCTTCCCCACCCTCCACCTTGCACTGCCTCTCTAATCCTTTTCCAGCCTCTCTCCTCCTCATTATCATTTAAAGCTACAGACACAGAAACGGCTTGTCCTAGGGAAATCTCACTGTGGGACTGGCTCAAAGTGGCTGTAATTCTGCACCAAGGCTGCATTTCGGAAAGAGCCTTCAGATACAGTATTAGGAGGCCACTAAGACCTATATAAAAGCATTTAAAAATCAGCATGTCATGGGACCTTTAAGAGATTTCCCAACTCCAAACTATGGATTAACAAACACATCAAATTAAGACTGAAGGAAAATCAGAGGGCATGTCAGAGATGAGATTGGATCACATTCAAAAAGATAACTCGGTAGACAAAAATTGACATTATCAAGGTTAAACTCAAAGACAAACTTGATCAAGAATTCAGCACTAAGAACACAAAGCAAGCATTTCAAAAAATAAGAGCACTTACAGGACAAGATAACAAAATTAAACTGAAGATAATATTAGATCCCAATTCATTTGCTATGGATTTAAACATTTTCTATTCCAGATTTGACACAGACGATCACTCTGATGTATGCAGGACCCTACTGGAGGCCATTCCTGTCATGGAGCCAGTCCAGCAGGCCCCCTTCACAGTTGAGGATGAGCATAGACAGCTGAGAAATGCAAGCCCAGCAAAGCACTGGGACCGGACGGTATCCTGGCCAGGGTACTTAAGGACTGTGCAGCTAAGTTTTCCCCTACTATTCACTCACTATTCTGAGAATCATATCGAACTGCGACAGTACCGGTCCTATGGAAGACATCCACCATTATACCAATACCTAAGAAACCCCACCCTTCTTTTTTTTTATTTTTATTGAATTTTCCAATGACATGACAATTAACAAGAGAGCATTTCCAGTATAAATGCAAAGTCAAACATATAAGGGACA
>JBBPCX010054983.1:0-14518 GCA_037974365.1 Hydrocynus forskahlii | reverse complement strand
GTACAGTGAGGTAGAGAGACAGGTGAGATACAGTGAGGTAGAGAGACAGGTGAGGTACAGTGAGGTAGAGAGACAGGAGACTCAAAGTGATTGAGAGAATTCACCAGCTGACTGGGGGTTGTATTGGAAGAGTTCTAACATTAGTACAGAAGTAGCCGTTCTGTTTCCTCAGTCTTTAACCCTTCAGCAGGGGAGTTTTTAACAGTTCTATCAATTGCTTTTTACCTAACAGTTCATCAGGTGGTGTGTCAACTGTGCGGATGGAGTTTAGTGTGATTTAGCTCATTATAATATTCATTGCTGAACATTCCAAAACACGCAGATGAGATGGCATGCTTTAGCGGAAAGTAGTCAGGTGGTACAACCGTGTGATGCTAGTCCAATTGTACAATAGAAGCAGGACAGCTGCTTATGGGCAGCCCAAGGATTTACAGTACGATCATGTTTTCTCATCTCATTTTCTTCTGCTTATCCTGGACTGGGTTGCGGTGGTAACAGGCCTAGGAAGCCATCCCACATGTTCCTTTCTTCATCCATATCCACCCCCCTCTTCCTGGGGATCCCAAAGCATTACCAGGCCAGCTAAGATATAAAAAACCTCCCAGCATGTCCTGGGTCTGCCCCGGAGACTCCTCGGAGAAAGCCATGCCCGAAATACCTCCACAGGGAGGCATCAGGAAGGTTAATGATTAGATATATGTATATAATGTGTAAAGAGAGATTTTAAGCTTTTCTTTAAACTAAAGCAAACTAAAGCAAATCTCTCTTCTTGCGTATTTTAGAGTTCACATAAGGACAGAAATGCGTAAGTGCCCAACTTTCCCAACCTCTTTTGTCATTCATCATTTGTGTGTTGTTGATTTTTCATTTGCTTATCGTAATCATAGAAGCTTTTATGGTATTTTAACAGAAAATGTTGCAAGAGAAAGGCTTTGCAGAAATTTTAAACTATGAGGATTTTGACATTCTGGTCAGATTAAAACCGTCTGTCAAGATTTTACATCTTCCTCCATGGACAAGCTGAGGATATCTATCCAGGTGTTCGGGAAAGATATTGTGAGGATTTATAATCTTGTGATAAATCAAAATGTCCCTGGTTTCTAGAAGGTCTTTACTACAGAGCGGTAGGAACTAAACTACATAAAGCAAAGGGATTATGATGTTTATCTATACATCCTTTTTGATTTGGGAGGGTCCACTCAACTGTTAGCTTCGTTATAAAGATCTGATAGAGGTGAAGACAAGCAACGAGCTTTTACTTTTCATTTGGAACTATTTACAGACCTTTCTCAGTTGTATCAAGCGTGAAGTCAAGCATTGGATGCTGCATTTACTTCTGGATGAACAACAGGCATTGATGGTTTATCTGTAAACTGGTTCAGTTATTTCTGTGAGAGAGATCTGTTCAGTGTTCTGTTGGGCAGTTTAGAGGCTAAAGCTACTTCCAAAGAGTTCTGAACATGCTGTTCTCTTTCTCCTGCCAGAAAAAAGGAATACCAGAAGTAGAGTTCTCAGTACTGACAATAAGATTTTGCCATGCTGCATTGCAAATTTAACATTAGAATAAATTGGCAGTAAAATGTATCAAGATTTGTCTTGGCTGTGAGGAAGTATTTGATGCTGTCTATGCTAAAAAAAAATTGCACTGTGTACCAAAACGTCTTCATATCATTTATTTCTGCTTCAGGATTTGTTGGGCTTTTCAAAAATGTCCACTTTGTCTGGCCTTTACCACTAAAGCTTTGTTGTGTTGATTTTTTGTATTTATTTAATGTAGAAAGAGCTTTTGGTTTTCTAGACAGGTTTGGACAGACTATCATGAAAATTGTATGATTAAGCTGGAGGGCGGTTTAAGTCTTCCAAACTTCATTAGCAGGGCTGTCCATTGTCCCGGCAGCTGTACCCTATTGCTGTGAAGCCTTTTTTGTAAGTTAAACAAAAAGCTGTCATGATTGACTTCTGCTCATACTGATGATATTATTGTAACAAAACATTATGGGAACGATGTCACTTAGTTAAATGATTCTTTAAAAGTTTACAAACAAGCCTCCTCTTCTGCAAGGTTGTACTGGTGGCAGTGGAGAGGTTTTCTGATGTGGTCCTTGTAGTAGAGTTTCTTGCCACTTCCAGCTGATGTAAAGCGGGGTAGGGGTTGAGGTTAAAGTTTTTAGGAGTCTAATGACAGAAGGCTAGTAGAAAGCCCATGCCAGTTTGTCTGAATGTAAATGGTTGCTACACCAGCTAAAGTACAGGGCTCAAGTTCTTGCTGCTAAGACCCTAGTAGGATCAGCTTTGTGGCATAAGTACATCATGCGTAACCCACATGGAGGACTGAATATGGATGTTCAGAGAGCACTGGTGAAGTGTTCTGGGGTGGGAGACCCTGGTTAAGGGCTGCAGTGTTGTGTCTCCATGTTCAGAATGGTGTACAGGTGAACAGGAGGACATCAAGTCCAAAGTTGCCGTCCTCTAGTTACAAGTACCAACAAATCCATGCCTGGATGGATGTGGCCTTCGCTCTTCTGTGAGTTGCTGATTGTGTAGTCCTGGATAGACTTTCTCTTTGTTGATTGCAAGAAGCTTTGACATTTTTACTCATTGCCTTTGCAGGCATGTCAGATATTCAAGGGCGAGCTGGACAACACCATCCAAGTTGTTTTTTCAGAACCCACAGTTTTTTGATCCTGGCTTCACAGCCATATCCCAGGCTTCTGGTCCACTGAGAGTCAACTTTATTGAGGCCAGCATATGTAAAGTTCACCACTAGCACATTTGCATTTTTGCAAGTGTAGTGAGAGGAAGTATTTACCATCTTTTGTTCATTTTGCTAATTCATTAGTAAAATGTATTAATTATTTTGGCTGCCATGAGTATATAAGGCTCTTCTCTGCCACTGAGCCAGTCGTGTGTATACCGCCTCCTCACCCTGTGACGTAGCTTCCTGGGATACCGAGTGTTATGATTCCCCTATCCTATCAAGTGGTCACGTTGATATAGCCTGCTGCTTGCAGTTGTCCCCATTTTAATGTGCTCTCTTGATAAGACCAGTTGATCGTGACCCGGCGTGGAGTGCTCCTAGATCATTGTGCGCAAGGCTACTGTCGGGGCTGCTGTTTTGCTTCCGCCTGTTTTGCTGTTCAGGTATTTTGCTGTCCAGCTGCTTGGCTGCCCTGCTGAACGCTTGTCTGGCCGTTTGGCTGTCCGGGTGTTTTGTTGCCTTGCTGTTGGCTGCCCTGCTGTTCTCGTTTTGTTTTCTTTTTTTGTGATTGTTTTGGATTTTGTTCTGTTTTATTTTGTGTTTAGCGGTGTTGTACTCTGTTAGATTTTTTATTGTGTTTGTTTGGGGCTTTTCCCCTGTCTTAAATTAATTGGATTTTTTTCATGTTGATGGTTTCATTTTTTTATAGCTTTGTGAGCCACCCCGTTTGCTTGTCATCGACTTGGTATGTTTTTTTCTCTCTTCCTTTTCCTCAGTTATACATATTATTTTGGTTAACCTGTTATTTATGTATTTGTTGTATTACTAAGATGCAGTACTTGTGACTACTGGCTTAGGTAGCGCACCCTGACTTTTCTGACTTGGTTCTTTTTGCTGTGTGCACAGGCCCTGGAGCTCCTTTGGGGAAGGTAGACGCTGGGTGGTGGAGTCCTATTTGTTGTAGATTGAGTGTGGTGTGGTTGTGGTCTTCACTCAGTCACTGTGTGTGTGTGTATATATACGTGTGTGCGTGTGTGTGAGTGCGGACATAAGGGTGAATTGGACCTTGGAGTGTACACCCCCAATTAGTCTGCTACTTCCAGGGTAACTGTTGCCTGTGTTACATTGTTGTTACATTGTTTTGTTTTGTTTTTCAGTGTGACTCCTGTTAGGATAGATTTTAACATTTGATGCATTTTACTAGATTATTGTGATAAGATTAAAGAAATGTTCATGGGATTCACGTCTTGTGTCTAGTGGTTTTGGATGTGTGTCCTTGTAACTTGAAGTAGGGATAACATTTACTTGATCTAATTCTCTGGGCGAAATTCCCAGAGTGGCGTTGTCAGGTCCTTCTGCGTATCGCCACACAAGGAACCATGAACAAATGGAACAAATTTTCCATAAATAAACAAATCAACCTGTACCTGAGCTGCACAATAGCAGTGCCAAAACCGGGCTGCATTCGAGCTGACTGTGTCACTGTTTTTTAAAACTAGAAGGGCTGACTGTGCCAACGGACGCAAATCAAAGAAAATGACCACTATTCCTCCTTGAAGTTCTTGCTGCAAAAATCTGAAAAAATGTGACTTTTATTTTTTTATCATTCTTGACTAAAACATGGTGACACAAACTAAATTGCTGGTGAAATGGGTATGGTACAGAAGTATATACCTAGAATGACTGTGAGCATCAATTGACGTAATGTCATCAGAATCAGAATCAGAATCGCGTCTATTGGTCAAGCATGTAGGGGTATATCCATACCTATGTACCTACATATCCACACATATACACATAAAGTGTAAAAATCAACAATACAGTATAATAAACATGCAAATGAATTAGGCTACATAACCGTGTCACAATAAATCAACTACAGTAAACTATCTGAAACTTACGTAAGATAAAACAATACTGTAACTATGTCTTCGTTGTTTATTTACAATACAAAGTGACCTACAAAATATAATAGGCTTATAAATACTATAAACATATTATCTGTGCAAAAAATACTTATATACATTTGTTAACATTTATCTTTATATTTATAAATAGAAATCCATATAACATATTCATATTGTAGATTTTGTCATATTGTACATTGTTGTGTATTATATTGCTCAGGATATTGTTCACTGTCTCTTTACATGTTGTTGTTGTTTTATACTGTTGTGCTTGAGAGACACATCGACCGGAATCAAATTCCTTGTGTGTGTTCGCTCACATACTTGGCCAGTAAACGCGATTCTGATTCTGATTCTGAAATGGCGACTGGCGCGGTACCACGGGCTCTGGGTCCGAAGTCCACTGGACACTTGCTGTGTCTGCTGCGTGGATGTCTGCCGGCGGCTGCAGGACTAAACACCTGAACACTGCAGCAGCGTCGTATCAAGAAGCGTCCTGTGCGAAACAGGGCACTGCGTCAATTGACGCACGCAGCCTTTCTAGGCGTAGCCAGTTTTCAGCCTTTCTAGTGTTAATTAGTCAAAAAAATAATGAGAACAGAAAATACGATAATAAAAGCAGCTCTGACAGAAAACCTTTCTGCTGGTTCGACTCCATGGACACGGTTTTAGGACGACCAGCCATATACTGTTTGAGGAGAATTGAGTCAGAAAGTCTGTTAGTGGACTGAGATAGACTTCAAAATCAAAACGTGATGCAACTTCTGTACCATCACAGTACGGTTTAGGTGCAGGGTTTTTCCTGTATACCAGTGGAAAAGGAGGGGTGCAGCTTGGCTGCCAGTGGAATAGTTTGTGGACACAGTCAGGCTAAGGTCAGTGTGCCTGGATGTGCCAGACCATTAAAGATCAGATCTGTCAGTCTCGGTCTGAGAATATCTGGATATGATTCCTTTGGAGGACTGCCAGACTGGAGTGCTAAATTTTTCAGAGTCGGTGGTAAAAATGGAGCAGGAGAACTGGCAAGAAGTCTCCTCTTGCTAGAGACCCCAATTCTTAGGAACTGCAGTGGCGTAAACAAAGCTATATGTTGCCTGCGCTCATGGCTTGAATTTCCAGACTTTGATAGTTTTGTGATATAATGCCCAGTTGAAAAGAGAGTGGGAGACTTCCTGTGGGACTGTACATGATATTTTGGTTACTATCAGGCACAAGACTCTGCTTGATCTATTGGTTGGAGAATGGTGTCCTGTTTGTGGGATATTGTTGCATGTTTTATTTAATGTTCATGCTTACATCCCATCCTCCATATGGTTAAACATCAGGCTTTGATGGTTTTAGGTTACTTTGGCCAGCGCTTGTTTAAAAATGGACTGAAGTGTTCTGTGGTGATGAGAGACACAATAGTAATTTTAAACTTCTTGAATGGGGGCCTGAAACTGGTGATCTGTTCTAGCAGAAAGAACAGGACTGAGGGGTGTAGATCACTGATGCTGGATGGTAAGGAGGATGGTGTCAAGGCAGCTCCTGGTAGAATATGATTGTAATAATCTTGTTGATGATGTGGTCATTTTTTTCAGCTGTGTGAAGGCCGACGGCTGCATTTGTGTATTGGATTAGCAGGGAAAGTGTTTGGTGACTTTTTATGAAGTTTGTAGTGGATTTTGATCTAATGTGTCTCATGTAAAATAAAAGGTGTTCGAGTCTCTCTCTCTCTCTCTCTCTCTCTCTCTCTCTCTATTGCTCTCTCTCTCTGCCTCTCTCTCACTCTGTCTCTCTCTCCCTTTCTCTCTCTCTCTCTCTCCCTTTCTCTCACTCTCACTCTGACTCTCTCTCTCTCTCTCTCTCTCTCTCTTCCTCTTTCTCTCTCTCCTTTTCTCTCTGAAGGGTGATGAAAGTTGTGACTATGACAAAGACTTCACGCCCTTTGCATTTTCCTCCACTCATGCATTGACCCACCACCCTCCACCTGACCCTGTCTTACAGTGACAACATGCAGAGAACCACTCTGAACTCTTTTTTCTCTCCTCTTTCTCTCCTCTGCCTCTTCTTAATCTCTTTACTCTCTCTGTCTTGTCTCTCACCAATATACTTAAGTCTATACTTACTCCTTCAGTCTGTACTCTTTCTCCATCTCTATCTTGTAGAGATCTCCATGTACTCTCTCTTTACTTTAATTTCTGTTTCCTCTCACTCTCTCTCCATCTTCCTCTCTTTATCTCTCTGTTCCTCACTTTATTTATCTCTCTCTCTCTCTTTCTCTGTCTCTCTGTCTCTCTCTTTTTCTCATTTGATCTCTTTTTGTTCCCTTTCCTCTTCTCTCTCTCCTTCTCTCTCTCCTTCTCTCTCTTCTTCTTCTACTTCTTCTTTCTTTCTCTGCCTCTGTCTCTCTCTCTCTGTCTTTCTCCTCTCTCTCTCCTTCTCTCTCCTTGTTCTCTTTATTCCTTTCTCTCTCAGTGATGTTCCAGTTCCACTAGCTGTTCTAACTAATTCCCGAATGGATTTGGACTTGGATGAAATCCCAGAAACGGACTATAAAGTTTCAGGACTCCTGTATTAGGTCAGGAGGATCAGGGCTGAAATGAAATCCAGTGAGGTGGTGCATCTCCTAAATCAAGGCTGATCCGCCTTATCTACAATCACTGATTATATGAAACACTGAATCTGTGAAGATTGTTTTAAAAGGAACCCAAACTGAAGCGCATGGAGCGATTTCATCAGTGCACAATTCAGCATGTCCAGCTCAACACAGACCCTCATGAACCACAGGACTGTAAAAAGTCTTTGGTCATTCAGTGAAAAAAAACTTTGTTTTCTTGCATGAGAGGAATGAATAAGAATATGCATTAATAAAAAAATAGCTCATTAATGATGTACAGGATAAAGGAACAGTAATGAGCCCATCAATATTTATGTGTGTGTATGTATATGTGTGTTTGTGTGTGTGTGTGTGTGTGTTAGAGTCCCAGACCCTCCTTAGAATCATACCATTAAATATTATTTACTAATATTAATAATAATAATATTAATACTAATACTACTACTAATTATAATAATACTAATCCTAATAAAAATAATAATACAGTTACTAATTCACTTACCGATCCTAACACAGTTAATCTAGAACATAAAAACACAATTAAGCCACAGAAAAAGGAAAAGGAAATCTCCCTCACTCATACGCCGCGTTACTGTGTATTCTTCCACTGCGCGCAACCAAACTAGTTCACCCACGTAGTCCGTAAATACGAGGCTAACAGTGAGTGAGCGCTGTAAACTCGAAACATCGCATGTCGAGACTGTTGTAACTCAAGTCTACATTTAGTCTTACTTACAGTTTACATACACGTATGTATATTTTTTCATTACAGATGTCCATATTTATATTCCTAGATTTTATACTGCACATTTTTGACTGTACATTTGAACATTCTATTTTATACTGTACTGTGACATAGTACTTTATTCTATTCTATAGTTTTTCTAAATTTTTGCTGCTCTTAACTTTGTACTGTCCACTTTCTGCTGTGACCAAGCAAATTTCCCACTTGTGGGACTAATAAAGGTTTATCTTATCTTAACTTATCTAACTCGAGGACCCCCTGTATCTCTTTTTTTAGTACTGCTCATTTCATACTAAAATTACTTAATACAGGCATTTACAGAACTTTTTGGTTTCACTTTCTATTTTTTACTGTGTATCTCTTATATGGAGACACTGTAAGAGGAAGCACTCTCTTGAAAGGAGTGACAATAAAAATAAAACTCTAAATTTTAACCATTATAATAGTTAATACCCAACTTTTGATACAATAATCACAATAACTTGATCATTTGTGTTATTCTGTGTTGTAAATAACTCAAAATAAGATCACATTTCTAAGTGAATGTTCGAGGGCAATTAGCAAGTGAAAAACTGGTATTCCTTGGTTTCCACCACAACTGGAATGTAGCCTTCATCTTTAGTAGTGTCAGAATATGATTATGCATGAACCTCCCCCTCCTCCATGAAGAAACACGTGAAGGATGGATCATATTACATGTATAAATCAGTGATTCCCCTCGTGTGTCGAGCAAATGACTCAGAGACGCTCGAATAGATCAAAAGGGCCAGAGCTGCACAGGGCTGCTAATGTTAAATTCACCTTTTCAAACCCCTCTGGGGGCAAGACACCTCTCTGACGTTCTCTCCCAGCCAGTCTGTGACTATTCAGAAGCAGGCTGAAACCAGGGCCAGCTGGTGGCATGAAGATTTAAGAGAGGACAAAAGATAAAGAAAAGTGGATTTCCTCAGGAAAACGTATTCTTTGGTGTCTCGGGTGGTTGATAGGTTTAGCTATTTGGTTGCTATAGTATCCTCCTTGCATGTTGCTAGGTAGCGGAATCTCAGGTGGTTATAGTGTTGCTTCCCTGGTTGCTATGGCATCTCAGGTGTTGCAATGGTGTCCCATGTGATTGCTAGGAAGGTGCTACGGTATCTCTGGCAGTTTCTTAGTGTATTTGTGTCATTTTGATAGAAGTTGGACACACAAACTTTTGCCTGCCATTTATTCTGATGGGTAATAATCTATGCTGAAATGGTATGTTTGATTAAAAGGCTACCTACAAGCTCATAATGTTGGAAACAGTTGGAACAGTGCTGATATTTCACAAACTGCATGATAAGTTGGTCTAAACAATAGATTATTTCTTCACTGATCAGGAAAAGCATTTATATTCAAGTAAAGTTTGAGTAAATATGATTTATCTCATCCCGCATTTCTGAAACATGTCCACACACAGCATCACTGACGGAGACATGACCATTTAGCTACTTTGTATAAAAGTAAAGATCTCTGAATGGCTCTTGGCTTGAATATACAATTCGAAGACTGAGCTCAAATTTGTGTAGGACCTTATTTAAAAATGGTTCTTTAAATAATCAGTTTAATTCCTAAGGAACCCAAGCCAATAAAGTCATGGCCAAAAATGAGGTTTTACAACATTTTGATTGTGTATCTTCTGAAGATCCTAAAAACACCATTAAGTACTTGTTAAATGCTTGATTTTTCTTATTTGATATTGCATTAATACCAAAAAGAAGAAACACCATCATGGAAGTGATGGATGGATGGATGGAAGGCTCTGAAACTGAGCTCTGCTCCCTCCTGAGAAAATACTGATGTGATACAGCTGATTCTTTAAACATGATTTTCTCAGTTTGGGCTTATCACCCGTGCTTGAGGTTTTAAACATGAGAAAGTTTGTCTTTGACTGAACGATCTTAAACATTCAAACAGTGACACGTATGTGAAGGATTCCTACAGCTCACCACACAAATATCCTTTACAGTCTGACAAATACATTTTTGCAAGATGCCATTTCGTTTGTCAGACTGTCCAAATCAGGTGAGATGCCCTTACTACACTCGTAGAAGACTGGTAAACTGGTTTGGCCCAAAACCTAATGCACCTGATCAGTCAGGGGATTTAGTGTCCTGTTAAGTGTCTGTTTAGTTTGTTGCTTATTTTTGTGCTGGTGCTACAAGACTAATGTAGCTAACAAAGTCAGATTAATTAGCACAATGCAAACTGCCTAAACTCATATCATCACATCTGAATTCATCATGTCAGTATTGTTTACTGCATTTTAAAACAAACCATAGAAATAAACCCAGTTTATATTAATCCCAGACTTTAAAACAAATTATAGAAATGACCTCAGGTTATTTTAATCCCACATTTTAAAACAAACCACAGAAATAACCACCAGTCATATTAATCATCACAATAGCTGACTCCAGATGTACACTCAAATATCAAGTTTGTTTTTTCAAGATCACATATTTGTGCAAAGAAATGACCAGAAACACCAACCAACCGTTGCGCTCAACAAATGCCTTTTTTCTGCATGGGGTCACGTTGTAGCCTTTTGTGGCTGGGTGGTGTTTTATAAAGCATCTTTGATATTTTTGTGGATACTGGCTCATGAAAAAGAAGATATATGAGATGTAATCTGTCCTTTTCCATGTCATGCCATTTAAAAGAAATCACAAATAAAACCAGGAACACTGCATGGTTATATAGTACCAAAAACATTCTTCACCGTTTATACAACAGAAAAGTTTGAATCTTTTTCTGTCCACAGTTCTAATAAAACCCTTGCCTTTTCTACACTGTTGGATGCTCCATTATGCTGTCATCATTTTTTAGATAGTATAAGTTATGCAAACTGTTTGAATTGCTCATAAACAATACAAACATCTTGTTGTAAAATGTTCTTCTTATAAAATAATGTATATATTAATAATGTATATAATGAACGGTATCCGTACATTGCATGGCTAAAACAGTAATAGCTCTCACCTTGAAACTTGGACAGAGTTTAGAAGAACAGATGAGTAAATGAAATACACCAGCCTTAACAAAGCCCTCACATCCTGCCAGACCATAGTTACACAGCGAGATTCAACATGTGCAATAAATCACACAGTTCAATAAGGTCTGGGCCATCAGTAAAACGGAAAGCAAATATGAGGGGTTCAAGTGTAAGTGTAAACATGACATTTCAGCTCATTGTACTTTTTAACACGTTGCAAATAAACAGTAATAGACCAATACATTTAACAATGGGTGCCCAATACAATGGTACTGAAAATGGACTAAAAGAGAAAATAATTATTTAATATCAATGAATAGGGAATAATAAATGACAGTTATGTCATTTGTATTTATGAGTTCTATATGTTTGTGTTTTTTAATTACTTTTCCACATCGCAGTAGAGTTAGACTAGTATGCTGCTGGTAGTTTGTTTTCTGTCTGTTCAGACAGGATTAACTTTATATGAAGTCCTGAGGTAATATCCACTCTGACAGGGACTAATGTGTGACTTTATGTCTGTCTAGCTCGGGCTAATTACCTGCTGTTTTTCACAAAACAGCAGATAAATTTAGACCTATCCAGATACACATCTCTGTGGTGTTGTGAAATGCTGTTCTCATGCAACTGCTGGCAATTAATTTTTGCACTGTTAAAATACAATTCATAATATATCTGTATATATGTATATCTAGCTATTGATCTCTCTCTCTCTCTCTCTCTCTCTCTATATATATATATATATATATATATATATATATATAATTCTGTATACAGTTACGTTCCAAGAGCACCTGCGTATAATGAAAAGCCACGTTGTTGGGATGTGGTAAAATGTCTGCGTTAACCCTAAATATGCCCCCAAATATGCCCCAAAACACTTTAATTTAATTTTAAACTCAGCTTAATGTATTACCCTTGAAGAAAATATAAGGGTAAACCTGTATTTGTACTGTACAGTTTATACTGAACTGCAGTGCTAGAATGTAAATACTGATGTTACCCCTGTATAGACTGTACTATAATTCATGCACGGGTGTTTTCTTTGGTATAAGCAGGTAAATACAGTAACACATTTATTTAATTTGCTGTAATAAAAATACAGGGCTTTAAGAAGAACAAAACGAAAATCAGGAGAACACTCAAGACACTCCACGGGAGAAATTCTGGACTGCAGCTGCTACTTTCAAACTTCCCGCCTCTGAGTACAGTGAGGGATGTGTCAAAGGGCAGCAGCCAATCAGCAGCAAGGAGAAATAAATAACATTCTTGGACTGGCAATTTTCAAACCTCCCACCTCTGAGTACAGTGACATTTCACCATCCCACGATGCGCTTTCTTTGTGTTCTCTGAAGAGTACCAAAAGATGTATAGTTATTTTTTATATGGAAATGTAGTGGAATTTATGTTAATATTTATGTTACAAAATTAGTAAATGGTATTTGTCATAATAATTTAGCATTAAAATGCATGAAAAATCATAGATTGCCACGAAAATAGCTGTGATGTCCGGGCCTTGTCCGCCACGCCCCCTCGTCCTGGGTTGTTTATGTTTGGGCACGGTGCTTAGCAACCCAGCACAAGGATGAGGGGGCGTGGTGGACGAGGCCCGGACGTCACAAAAGCAAAAAAAAACCTGGAGGATATCAGCAGTTTCCGCATTAGTGCAGGGGTTTCAGCGAACAATTATTAGTTTGGTTCTCAGAAAAATCCGCGTTGGACTGAAACTGTGACTGCCGATCCACATTAAAGTGGGGGTTTACTGTATTTAAATAAATAAATAAATAAATAAATAAATATACATATGTATATATACAGAAATGTGCAGGAAGCAGTTTTTCCCGAAGGACTTTCAAAGACTCTCTTTTCCAGTCCAGTCCCTGAATCTGACCAGTTTAAGAGCAATGTTTTTGTTAGTTAAGACACACAGTGACCTACGTATGAATCATTCAAACAGAACAAAGAGCGTCTAACTGAAGTCCTGAACCAGTGAGGAACCAGGAGCAGATGATTCCAGATGATCAGACAGTGAAGAGTATACTGGTGGTGCTGAGTGGCTGGAACTCCTTTATCTAGGCGCCTGACACAGTAAAACATTTATTCACATTTCTTTCATTTACTCTACTCATTGTAAAAAAGATTAGACAGTTTAACAGGCAGAAAATAGTATTAGGAAAGGAGGGGTGGCTCAAAATTTGGCACAGTCCCATAGATATACGTGTGCTGGGAAAATTGTTTAAATGTGTTGAAACAATCCATATCATACATGCATGACTGCTGTCTTCTCTTGTTTTGGCATCAAAAATGTTTAACTTCAAACAGGATCCTCATCCGGCTACGCAGCAAGGCAATAGGCCCACGCACCAAGCCCACTTAGACAACATACGTATGTGTTAAAATATCTTATCTTTAATCTAAACATAAAACATCCCCTCATGTGTTCACAGTCCTATTCATGCTAGGTTTACCTGTCGTGGTTATGTGAAATACCTGATTACCAAGAAGATATATGCTTTCACCCACTGTGAATCTGTAGTGTGTAGTTTTACAGTCTGACAGTAATAACTGTGGAGTGATTTTAATCCAGTATGAATCTGTAGTGTGTGTAGTGTTTACAGTCTGACAGTAATAACTGTGGAGTGACTTTAATCCAGTATGAATCTGCAGTGTGTGTAGTGTTTACAGTCTGACAGTAATAACTGTGGAGCGTGTTCAGGGTCGTTGCCATGAAGTCGTACCTTGTGGAGCCACAACATGAGAGACTATTGACGCTTCATTGGTAAAATTAAGGTTAACTGCGGTTCCTGACGTGAGGAGGCCCCATGAACAACAGCCTAGTCTGATAATGTGTATGATGCGTTTAAGGTATGAAAGGTCTTGTACGACAGACTTGGGGCAGAGAATCTTCAACCTGGGACCGCCCTGGCACGAACGTTCTCTCCTTCTTAAGAAGAAAATAAAGGCTTTGTTCTGAGCAAAGAATCTTTTGTCAGTTTGCTGATTTTCCATCACACTACCAAACAGCTACTATAGTGTTTGTTGGTCCTTACACAGAAATGTGCCACAAATTCAATTTTTGGATAGTTTCTTTTCCTTGGAAAGATTAGACTTAGGTGTGGTGTAGTATCACTAAGGTACAGCCTAGTGGTTAGTGCCTTCACCCTGCGATCAGGAACTCGTGGGTTCGATTCCCAAGGCTACTAAGCACCTCTGAGGTACCCTTGAAATAATTTAAGGGTACCCTACGAAATAATTTCAGCAGTAATTAAACATTACAGATTCACACTACAGATTAATTCTGGTTTAGAATCACTTCATAATTATTACTGTCAGACTGTAAAACCACACACACTACAGATTCATACTATATTAAAATCACTCCACAGTTATTACTGTCCGACTGTAAACACTACACACACTGTAGATTCATACTGGATTAAAATCACTCCACAGTTATTACTGTCAGACTGTAAAACTACACACACTGCAGATTCATACTGGATTAAAATCACTACAGTTATTACTGTCAGACTGTAAACACTACACACACTGCAGA
>JBBPCX010054942.1:0-14519 GCA_037974365.1 Hydrocynus forskahlii | reverse complement strand
GAGAGAGGGAGAGAGAGAGAGAGAGAGAGAGAAAAAGAAAGAGAGATAGAGAGAGAGAGAGAGAGAGAGAGAGAGAGAGAGAGAGAGAGAGAGAGAGAGAGAGAGAGAGACACACAGGTGTGCTTGTATCAACCCTTTGCTAAAGCCACTACAGGCCCAATGATGCCCATCATCCAATTAGGCAAGGTCAGACGATGGACACTGGGTTAAACTGGGATCATGAAGGAAGCAGCACACAATGACACACTGTTCCTGTCCCTATTCAGCCTCTTTGACGTGTGTGATCTGTCAAGGATGAGTTACCTCCAAACTAGGGAGAATGAATGGCGATGGGTGCTTTCAGTTATGAGCAGCCTGTAAACAAAATATTAGCTCATAACCTCATAACTGCAAAACATCAAATTCATAGCCCAAATATACTAGAAGAACAGGCCAATAAAAATGAATTATCAAATCTCAATTATGCCAAATCTGATCAAACTGCACATACTTCAAAAGTCAAAGACAGAATATGCAAAAAGTATACAAGTCAGATCTCAAATAAAATTAAATAGTCTTTGTTCAAGCAAAACTGTCCTAACATACAACCAGTGTATATTGAATAGGAGTGTAACATTCTACTTCAATTACTATCCCTTGGCACAAATACATTTAGAGCAATCAGGCATATAGCTATGTAGCCTGTGCACTCACACAGTGCGCCCTCCAGTGTTTCCGCTGGTAACCTTTCTTCGTGGTGGCATACCAAGCCAAAATCTTTACCATTATGGAAAGTGCAAAACAAAACCACTGACACTCCTGTTTGGTCCAATGACTCTCACCTACAACCCCCACGTCCCCACAGTTACTTCCCTAACAAACTTGTGGATCCCCAGGAAACACAAACTGTGGTTCACATCACACACACCATGAGCATGTCCCACTTTTTTGTCTACACTGTGATTCACTGGCAAATACACTATATGAACAAAATATTGGGACACACTTGTTTTTCAAGGTTTGGGCTAGGCCCCTTACTTCCAGTGAAGGGCAATCTTTGTTCTTCAGGAGACCAAGATAATTTGGACAAGGACGTCATGCTTCCTACTTTGTGGACACAGTTTGGGGAAAAAACCTTTTCTATTCCAGCATGACTGTCCCCCAGTGAACAAAGCAAGGTCCATAAATACATGGTTACAAACACAGAAACACTTCAAAATCTTGTGGAAAGCCTTCCAAGAAGAGTGGAAGCTGTTATAGCTGTAAAAAGACACTAAGTCAGTATTAAAGTCTATGTATTTGATTGTAATGTAATTACAGTAATGGTCAGGCATCCCAATACATTTGTCCATAGAGTGTGAGTGATTTTTCAATTTGAGTAAAACGGTAAAAAGCTTTCATATACAGGTATAAGGACAAGTGGTCCTTAGTATGTGTCACATTTTCTCATTTATTCCAATTCGTTTAAATAATTTTAATTCATTATTCAGGCCAAGTAGTGGTAATTCAGCACTGAACTACTTAAAAGTAAGGTGAAATATAACAAATTATATGAAGAATGACTCATGTATAGCATTTTTAGAAGAAAACAGGCCTTTAGGGCCAAAAGGCACCTCATATGACAATAAATAGTGCATGAGAAAAACTGCCTATTGAAAAATTAATAGGCTTCTGGCATACCAAAAGAACAAAATCCACACACTGCACACACTCGGTTTCTCATACTCATTCTTTTTCCTTTTCTTTCTCTTTCTTCCTTCCTGTTAATCAGATTCCTACAATATGTATGAGTCAACTGGGACATCAAACAAGTGAAGTCTCCAACC
Source organism: Hydrocynus forskahlii (assembly GCA_037974365.1). Taxonomy (NCBI): domain Eukaryota; kingdom Metazoa; phylum Chordata; class Actinopteri; order Characiformes; family Alestidae; genus Hydrocynus; species Hydrocynus forskahlii. Next base: position 12,714 of record JBBPCX010054942.1, on the reverse strand, counting down.
ACTATCTTTCCCCTCCACTACATGGCGTCGGGCTGATGCATATGATCACAGCACACCGGCTGTTTCAGGCACTGAGCTAGATAAGCCATTTTATGGTCAGAGGACTCTTTCCTGTTCAATCTACATTAGAGTATGAAAATCAGACTGCACTAACCAGATCTGCATCCGTTCTCATAACATGCCTGCAGTCTTTCAACCCAAAACTCTTGAGTCTGATGGATAGAATGAATGTTGTATCCTACACTCGACTTTCTACAGTGTTCAGCTGAAATGATCAAGCAGGGTATACATTCTGACTTATTTCAGTATTTGAATTTTTGTAGAACCTAATGGAAAGAAGGCTTGGCTTTTTGCCTAATATTACCATTTCTTAATACACAAGCATGATAAACTGCCACAGGTTTGGTGCACTGACGCTAGCAGTTTGAATTTTACAGCTCACAGAAGCATTTGAATATAACTGACTAAGAAAAAGCCAGGGATGTCTTCTGCTCTCTACACCGAGGGGACAAAGACTGCTTTGTCTAGGCTGATGCAACACTAGAGCTAACTGGTGCACTGGGTGAATGAACCCACCTTCTACAAATGCTTTTCCTCCTCGGTGGATGCTGGGCCTGCGTATTATTCTGTCAACAATGAGAAAAGAAAACTATCTTGTCATCTAGGGCATTTAGTCTAACATCAGCTAGAGTAACTGGCCTACTTACAGCTGCACTACCTCAGTACCTACCGCACTACCTTCTGAATCACATCCTCACCAACATATCCCTGGCAACACTCTCACATTAAGAGAGTCAAGTTTAGTTGTAGTAAATGTATATGTTTGATCACAAAGACAAGCAAAACAGATACTCCTCACAGCCCTGTTAACCTAACTGTACTGTTGGTCTGCCAGTTTTCTCCCTGGCTACATAATGCAGCATAATGAGCACTTGAACAGTGATTTCAGTGAAACAGTGGAGCTCGAGTACCTGTGCAGACCTCGATTGGCAAGTCCACATCTATGTACATGCTTTCAACATTAGGCCTAGTGATAAAACCTACAACATAAATAAAAAAGTGGTGTTTCTCCTTATTGTCAGGAGGTTAACAAACACTATGTCTTGAGCCTGTGATGCTAACTTTAGTCATTCCACATCCAGAGCATATAAATGGACATTACACAGCTTGGCCCACTGGGCTACAGATAAAGAATTTTACAACATACAATTAGTGCATATGTTCATCCTTACGTAAGTTACAAACAAGGTCATTTACTGACAGATTTTCTCTCTGAGGTCCAAACACAGTGACTGGGCAGTTTTATGTACCAACAGCAGCCATCAATTTTTAAAAACAAGACAATTTTCTACCCACTATTTTAGTTCTTAGAATTAAAGTCGTTTTGTTACTGCGCTCTTAAGACCGATGCATGTAAATGAGCTCTGATTAGCTGCCTCATTGTAACCCCCTCATACATTGTGACTCATTCAAGAAGCAGTCACTCAAGTGGATTGGAAAATGTGAAATATAATGGTTTCATTTAGTTCCTAAAAAACAATTTTACAACATCCAATTAGTGCACGTGTTCACCCTTAAGTAAGTAACAAACAAGGACATTCACTGACAATTTTTCTCCCTGAGGTCCAATTATGGTGTTTGGACAGTTTTATGTACCAGAAGCAGTCATGAATTATTTTAATATGACAATTTTCTAACCTCTCTTTTAGTTCTTAGAATTGAAGGAGTCGTGTTGCTGGGCCCTTAAGACTGATGTATGCAAATGAGCTCTGCTCTGATTAGCCGCCTCATTGCAACCACTTCATGTATTGTGACTCAGTCCAAAACAGTTACTCGAGTGGATTGGAAAATGTGAAACATAAATGGTTTCATTTTATTCATTGAAATCTGAATGTGTGTGTTGAGCAGTACATATGACCGTGTTTACACTGATACGTGAGACCGGTGATGAAAGGGAGCAAAGTCTCATGCGTCAGTGTAAACACACATGCACACAAGTTCACAACAGGAACGACGTGTTACTTTAGGGTTTTCAATTCCAGATATGCTGGAACTTAAGCGTGTGTAAGCCAGCTCTGTGTAATATTCCTAGACCTCATTGCTCATGCCGCCACAGTGCAGTAGAACCATTTCACTAATAGAATTATGAGCCTGCATTTCTCATTCATATTACAGAAGCATTAGATTCAGCTAGACATCAATGAACTAAACTATCCGCAGAGATGTCCATTTAGCATGGAATGACGGAGCACAGCTGCAATTATCATCGGCACAAGGTCAAAGATCCAAAACTAAACACAGGCCTTACTGAGAAAGAATGCGATACATATGGCCAAAGAAGTGAAATGTTCAATTCAGATTTACTTTAGTCTTTACTCTGATTGATTTTAGGCGCAGCCTACCCAAATATGCAACCGAGATCTGTAATCTCAGAATGAGAAATGATGAGCTGTGCCCTTTAATGACTAATCGAACGATACGGTATATTGGCTCATCACTTTCTGTGACATCAATCTTGGTAATACTAATATCGCAGAGGCGAGCAAAATGCAAATGACTGCACTCACTGAATGTCACTGAATGTCTTCTTGGCCACTGTGAGCATTCGGACCAATTGAGACCTACATGATCTAGCCAAAGAAAAAAAAAACTCTTAATAGTTTAGTGAAAAATCAAAATGTAGATGTAGTCAATCTACCAAGACACCAATTTGGTGTTTAAATTTGGCTTCTACAGTTTATTCCTGGTGCTATGAGGCTTCAGTTGCTAAATGCTAGAGGTCAATCATCGCCAAAACATCTTCCATAAAAGTACATCTCCAAAACATCTCTCAAACCGCATCCAAGCTTTAACTGAAGTGCCACAGACATCCTGTGTTTAGGACACAGTAGGGAGGCGTATCTTTGGATTTTACAAATACCAATATCAATACTGATCTTGCTCATTGATACTGATATGTGACAGTACTCTTATTAATAGTACTCTTCATAATTTGGTGCAAAAATAAATACACTACATTAAAGGATGTGAAATAATTAAATGGTCACAACATTATTTAATATAATTTCTGAAGAAATAACGAGCTAAATTGTTTCCTATACATATAATATACACAAGGAGCAATCGTTAAAAATCAGCAAATGCCTGGTGGGGACGTTGCTCCTGTCCCTCCCACTGACCCAACCTAGCATCACCCATTTGAAAACGCCAGCTATGTTAAAATGCATTAACGCTGCTTAAACACTGATAGCAGCACCAATTAATCCAGTAGCAATTTCAGTATTGACCAGTTAGGAACAGGTACCAGTCTAGTACCAGTTGTCAATACCCATCCCTACAAAATGGCATGATTTACCGAAAGCCACAGAATAGAATACACCAAATAAAACTCCACTAGTACAAGCTGCCATTTTAGACAACACCAGTCATACTGTGTCAAAACCACACTGAGTCTGTGCGGCCTTAATGGATGAGGATTATTCACTATCCAACTTTTGATTACTTCCATTAGCTTCACAGCTCCATCACTAAAGCAAATTTAAGACATCAAACATGCCTTGACTGATCCATGCAGGGTCAAAAATAATGTACTTTAGATTTTGCACCCAAACTACTCCTTTAAGCATGTCACATCAGGTTCACTAATGTGTTTTCAACACATTGGGAGGTTTACTGGAATAAAACAGGTAGCAATATGACACTTTGTCTGTAATGTGCAGCCTGTGAATATAAAACTGAACTACTGACTACTCTTTTTCTTCCATCCACATGAATATTTTCCATATTAGTGATACTTAGATCCATTTGGTAAAGGCTTATCAAATTAGGCTCCTTTATTGTTTTTCAAATATTGCAACTTATTACACAAAAAAAATTAAACATTGCAATATTCTCTGAATTTCATTTGGCCCTCCTTCAAAGAAGCAAACAGATCCCAAAGAAAGCCTGATTAGTATCTGCATCTGCACTGTTCAGTCAAGGCTTACTCTCTTCAAAGTCCTTTGGTATCTCACACACTAGATCAAAACCACATTTTTACAATCTTAAAGCAAAATCAATATACAGAAAATGGACATGATGAACTATACACTTGGCTCACGCACTCAGTGGCATGTGTTGTGATCTAATTCCGCCCACACCATGGAAAAAAACAACAAAAAAAAAACCAAACGAATGCATGGGCAGCGGAAATGTGCACCGTCAGAAGTCAGTCTCTGAGCTCAGCAGCCAAAAATACCGCAGTTACACTCAAGATCCGCCCCGTGATTCAAACAATGCTCCAGATCTATGAACGCTTTGGGGGCGGGGGTGAAAAAAAAAATTCACACCCTCTTTATCTCTTTACAAATCACAGCCACTGACTACAATGATTTAAAGCCTCGTTCTGAAGCTTGATTCAGAATCTTATTTCAGAACATAATATTTAATATGTAAAACACAATGAACCTTACCCAAACCTTTTGCTTTGTGAGAGGTCTCAAACATAAAACAGGAAACCCATGGGCTTGTGGGTGCATAGAAAGATTAAGTGGGTCATCCAGGAAAGGGGAAATTCAGAGAGACAGACGGAGGGCAAGGGTGAGAAGGCCTCCAGAGTCAGTCAGCGCTGGGCAGCTGGGATTCTTACATTGTTTACAAGAACTCATTTCAATCAAAAGTCAATTTGTACAAAAAAAGAAAAGGTGTGTCACTTGGACAGATGATTCTACCTCCGTCCTCATTCTCTCTCGGTCTGCATCGATGACACCCCTATTCATCACACACCGACAGCTGAGGTTGATAGATTTTGACATGAAATTTGGTCACAACTATTTTCCAGCCTGTGAAACGACAGCATCCACAGAAGATAGATTTGCAAGATGAGTCTCGGCTTAGCTGGTTTCCTTCTCCTTATGTGGCTTCGTTTTCTAACTAGGCAGACATGGGCAAAAAAAAAAAAAAGACTGACAGTATTTTTAGAGTCGACACACATCTAAAGGGTATGATTCATATGACCTCAGCTGTGAGGTTATTTGATCATTGTAAACACGTGTTGAAAGCATAATTTACATTCATTTAAACAGCAGGGACACTTCAGTGACCAGGGGCCATTCAAAGGATCAAGATCCATTATTTGAATTCTCTGCATTCCTGTGAATGGATTAGGCTACTCACCCTCTTTGAGGGCTTTATCCATATTATGAGACACGACCACTCGTCTGGTTTGGGCTGAGTCCAGCAGCGGTACAGAGAACCGTCCCTGAAAATCACAGGACACAGAGACAGAAGTTAACTGTAAGTCACAGGCCTTATGATCTGAATACACAGTCTAATGTTTAAAATCTAGAGATGCTTTAAATGCCCTGTTTAGATACCTTCGGGCAGACTCACAAGACAACATCAAAAACATCAACCAATACTCTGGCACAAAAACAACCCATAAAAACTGCACACATTGAAAACAAGAGGGTGACTGATGCTACACCACCCCCCCTGGCATTTGGATCCATCTGTTTTGAAGCATAGGCTATTTGTTGATATCAAAGTAGTTCTACTTAAGCTGCAGTTATTTTATTACATACAAACAGTTGTGATGGAAAGCTTCATTTTCAATCTATACTGACTATATCTTTTTGTAACCTCCAAAAAACATGTTCCCTTTAATCTGTTACTGGAAATAATTAAGAGACAGGACCTACCAATTAAAAGAGTAGTCCTGCAAAAACTTCTACAATACGGTTAAACTGTACAGCTCCTACAATGTCAACATTTTCTATCAGGGAAGCGTCAATCGTTAATTTTTACAGTGCTGTTTCTGGCGGGATTTTAAAAAAATATATATATTCTGTGTCTAATTTACATGGTTAGTGTGTTTGTCCCACGTTAATCTATAGGAAATGAGCCAACATCCATCCCACCATCTTCTACCCCTTTGTCCCGCACTCAGGGTCGGGGTGGTGGGTGGGGGGACTGGAGCCTATCCCAACTGCAATGGGCGAAGGCAGGGTACACCCTGGACAGTCATGAGCCCACATTTTCTATCAAAATATATTTTTATCAAAACATATTCTTACATTTTACCAAAACAATGTTAGTAATTCTGCAATGAAATAAATGTTTTCATAGTAAGAAAGGGCACAATACTCCCCACAGGCCCACATTAGAGCATATTATTGTGGCAGGAAAAAAATGCACTAATCTACTGCTAATTCAGTGACGCAACATTCTCCAGTTGTGTTACTATTTCAGGATTATGGTTAGAGCTGATAAAAAACACAGTATAATGTCATAATACTATATGTAATTCTAAACTGATGTGTATTACTACCTATTTTTTATTTTTTTACATCTTATTCTTATTTTACATTACTATCTAGGATCCGGCCAGATCATCAATTCACTATATGTTGTCCTGGATAACTATGTATGCAACAAAGCTCTTGAATCTTGAATTTCAGCTAGATATGCTATTTTATATATATTTCAGATATGTCAGATGTGTCAGGTGTGTTACAGGTGCAGATCCAGACTCTGTAACACACCTGACACATCTGACATATCTGAAATATCTGGGACTATTATCCATATATACTCATGCCCATATTCATATCTTTCTCTGTTGCACCTGCACTTTTACTTTACATCTGTCATACCTGGCAACTGTGTACCGTTCACATATACATATACATGTGACAAATAAAATCTGAATCTGAATCTGAATCTGAATTATACTATCACCTGGTACTGCTTCATTGCTGTATAGATTTACCTGGCTGCCTACTTTCTCCCTCTTAGGTTCATTAACACGAAAAGATGAACAGAATTACGTGAAACCAGAATTAAGTCAGACCATGTGCTGAAGATAAATGTGCAGTGACTATTCTTTCATAGTTCCCATAATAGCCTGAGGGTGTGATGTTGTTTTAACTGCTTTTTCATTTATTTGAATCCATTTTAAACCCAAATCTGAACACAGTTATATGCCTTATGGAGTACTAAGGGAGGACATTTTACATTATATTCTACTCTAGAATTCTTATGAAAGTGGCAGGGTGTATTTGTGCTTACCGCTCCTTTAGCATAGTTTATCATTCTGTTTGCTCAGAATCCAATGGAGTACCATCAGGTTTTGGCCCAGGTTTACTATACTGCCACTAAAATTAGGGATGAGCATCAAAACCTGGTACTAAATTGCTATTGGTTCCTGACTGGTCAATACTGAAATACCAGTAAACTGGACAAGAGCAGCGGGAGAGACTGGAGTGATGCTCTGCACATCACCACCAGACATCTGTTGACCAGACATTTGTAGCAATTGCTCCTCCCTCATTTCACACGTGTGTGTGTGTGTGTGTGTGTGTGTGTGTGTGTGTGTGTGCGCGCGTAAAAGTCATTATACAATAATTGTTGAATTCTTTCTTTCTTATCAGTATCAATAAAGTATCAGTAAATTTCCAGACTAAAATAAAACACTGTTAAGAAAATTAGAGCTATTTATGGAGCAGCTCAATCATGCAAGTATTCATGTTTTATTTTGGATTTTGCTACTCCTTTATATCATGTTGATCTGTCAATGTAAGTCAGTTTTAACTCTGAGTTTATAAAGGCCAAAATTGGAGTGTGAGAGTTTGTGGCGTTTATTGTTTGCCTACTGGGAGTAAAGAAGGTTTAGATTTGGACTAAACTAAAGTCTCTGGCTAATACTGTTGCATTTTTTTAACAATTTCCACACTTTAACCATTGGGAAGTTCTTATAACCATTGGACAATTCTTATACTAACTTATGTGATAGGGCAACAAAGATATAAAACATCATGAAGGACTAGTGAATGTCAATCTTAACTTTAGGGGAAGCTACAGAAAGTCTATGTGAACACCATCCTCTTCAAATCTAAAAGCATCTCAGACACAACATTGCTATGATGAGTAAGAAGACCTCATGCTCCTTATGACAGGTGTCTCCACAGATAAACAGACTACATGAAGGAAGGTTTCTGCACTTCATGAAAGCATGTATCGTGTCCACAGATGCAAGTCAATCACTAACGTTAATCAAAACAGTATATGCCACGGTTGTGATGGGACAGTGGGAGCCTGGGTGGACACAATGTACAAAATATATCATTTCAAACCATCCAAACGCATCCTTACCATCACTTTGTCCAACAGGTTGGGCGAGTGTCTCTTCGAGGCGTCGAATCTGTTGATCTTGGCCGGGCTCTTCTTGGCGAGTAAGCCAAAACAGCCCAGCAGGAAGCAAAACAGAGTGAAGGACACAGAGAGGGAGAGCTTGAGGAAAAACGCCGCTAGGCTGAGACCTCCACAGCCGAATTGCAGGAGCACTGCTGCCGCCGCGATGCCCAGCGTGAGAGCCGGTAAGACCCGGCACGGTGAGCCGGCTGGAGACCCGGCGCCCGGCATGGAGGCATGGGCATGGGCACTGCCACTGCTGCTGCTGCCATCAACATGCATGCTGCTGGAAAGGGCATGTCCACACGGCAGACTTTATTCCACTCGATTTGGGCCGCTTTTCATACCTTTGGTCCACTTCGGTGGAGATAAGCGAGGCTCGGAATGTCATTCGTGTCGGGGTAAACAAAGACAAAGCTCTCCTCTCCTGTCTAGAATGAGTAAAAGCTACAGCTCCGTAACGTTCAGTACGATAAACACGACTGACTGGCTATCTAACCTTGCTGGAGCTCCTTAGAGCCTCTGAGTCGTGTGAATGGAGCAAATGCACGAAGGAAATGCAGTCGACCAGTCACCTGCACCTCTCTGAGCTACTCGAAACAGTAACGTTACAGTTACCGTTGCTGTTACATTAATGCTGGACACTTCTCGGAACGTAGCCTTCTCAGAAGGGTTTATTGATCAACTCTTATCAAGGTGCCCCGTTGTAACAGGCAGGTTAACGGATATAAAAACGAAAGAATGATGTTTACAAATAACGCTAGTGTTATTTACTTTGAAGAAGCGAGGTTAATATAAAAAAAAAAAACATTCTACTGTATACAGGTAAATAACCTAAATATAATGGTTTACAGGAATGGAGCAAATAAATAAGTTGCAGATTATATGTAAAGGTTGAAATAGGTTAGTAGCCAGCCATGCTGAGGATTATACCGTGTCATACCATACATATGGGCAAATATAGGAGTCAATTGAGAAAGAATGTAACGTTAACGTTATTTAGTAACGAGTAACTCGAATGTAAACAATTAAAGAACGCTCCGAGTTGCTATAACGACAGTTGCACAATTCAAATCTCAGCGAGTGTAACTGATGTGGTTATTATAAATTGCTATAATAAAACCAATAATTCCAAAGGAACTGGAAAATCAGACAAAGCCTTAAGTTTGGATACCGTAGGCTAATTAGGGCGCCAGTGTTTGTCTGCACGGCTGTAAAGGCTGTAACGTTCATTTACGTTGCAGAGTGTGATGATGGCTTAAGTTTCCAAGACAACGGAGCCAAATCCACGCGTTCTGGTTACGGGACATCCATAGCAAACCACAGATGACTGAGCCACGTCGTAATTCCCCCGTATTCCTTATGTCACCGTATGTTATATTTCTCTTTTTGTCACTCTCCGGCCATTCTGGTGGAGAAACACTGATCCTGCTCACACGTGAAACGCCTCGACCAATCAGCGCAAAGAGCGTATTATACGTCACTGGCCGGTGGGTAGACAGTGCCCAATATGCTTTACAGCCTATCAAGACTATGCAAAATGGGGATAACAGCAGGAGCCTGTTTTGTGATTCAGAATAAATGTGCAGTGTTGAGGTGCCCCAGTTAGAGTCCTCTGTGTCAAGTGTAGATTTGTTTCTAATTGATTATCCGAGATTTGTTTATACATACATACACAAACACACACGTTATATATACTATATGGACAAAAATATTGGGACACACTTGTTTTTCAGGCCCCTTACGTCCAGTGAAAGGCAATAATCTTAATGCTTCAGCATACCAAGACATTCTGGACAACGCCACACTTCCAACTTTGTGGACACGGTTTGGGGAAGGCCTTTTTCTATTCCAACATGACTGTACCCCAGTGCACAAAACAAGAGCCCTGACCTCATCCAGCACCTTTGGGATGAACTGGAACGGAGATTGCGAGGCAGGCCTTCTCGATCAAAATCAGTTCCTGACCTCATAAATCCTCTACAGAACGAATGGGTACAAATGTCCACAGAAACCCTCCAAAATCTTGGAAAGCCTTTCGAGAAGAGTGGAATCTGTAATATTGGCAAAGGGGATCAACTCGATACGAAAGTCTGTGTATTTGAATGCAGAATCATTAAAGTGGCACCGGAGAGGCGGATGGCTGGCAGCATGGCTGGCATGGCTATGACAATGAATATGTGGACATGAGAGGCTTCTTTGCTGCTCAAGGACCAGGTACGCTTTACATACAGTGAACACTCACCACCCACTTTATTTGCAACCCGTACCTGCTAGTGTGCGGGAGGTATGATTAACTCTGGTCGTGGAGGGCCAGTGTCCAATATATTGGTGATTCCCCGTCCAAAATAAACCCAGCAAACCAGGCAATAAATACATTTATTAAATTTGGTGTCTGAACAAGAAAATCACCTGTCAACTGTGCTGGACACCGACCCTACAGAACCAGAATTCTAGTTACCCCTGCTGTAGCCCATCTGCTGATACACAATCTGATTTATCCTTTAGTCTTTCATCAGCGGTCACTTTCTGACCACAGAACCGGTCTTCACAGGATGTTTATTTCGGTGATAATCAGTGTTGTCCCACTGAGGGACTAATAATAGCTGAATCTTCTTTCGTGCTGCATGCTGCTATAGAAGCTATGATTGTAGCCTCTTTTTCGAAAAGGAGAAAGTAAGTGTGTTACAAAGTTGTAATGATCACTATCATGCTTTTGCAATAAGTTGCTTTTATTTAATTTAGAGTTATTTTAGTTTAGACTACAAATGTGAAAAAAGATAAAACTACCAAATTCTAAATATAGACTCGAATACCAGTCCTACTGTATATACAAGCTAAAAGGTGTGTAGGTATATTCACCCTATTGTGTGAACGGAAGCACAAAGCAGATGTTTTTTAATAAAGCATGTGCACTGTATCTGAACTGCCCAATTGCTCTCTGCCTGTCAGACTTCAAGAAGAATTTCCGAGCGGGACCGATCAGAACTGTGGACGTATACAATTTAATGTGTAAGACTCTGGGCATTGAGCCCCTTCCCAACAATGGCTCCTGGTCTAGAGTGGAGTTCATGCTGACTGATTCCTCTGGTGCCGTGCAGCCTGCGCTGCTTTATATCTGTGTTCTGGCAATTCTGGCACTTCTGCTGTCTGCTCAGATCTAGAACGCCACCCTGCCCCCACCCAGCGTGCCTCCCCCATCACCAGAACCACACCTTCACCGGGCTTTCGTCAATGCTGTTCAAAGGCCACATCAAACTGTGGAATACTGAGACTCATAAAGACAACCAGAAGGAATATGGAATTATTTGAAAATGAGGTTGTTTATATGTTTCAGTACAGAGGCCTCTGTAAAATTTCTAGTTAATGTTTCTTCAAGGGAAATTTAGTTCCATTTTGTAGCTAAAATGGGCAGATGTGGAAATGTGAAGTCTTTTATGTTAATAAAGGATGAGCCAGCTGTTTGGACATGCAAACTGAAACATGATTTGAGGCCAAAGACATTGCTAACCATTGTGGTGGGACAAGCTTTCCTCATCATTTTTAAACTTGCTTCACTCTGCTACTTTCAAATCTGTTCTATTGGTTTACTGTTGAACCGTGTTGCGGATTGTTTTGCAACCAGTCTGAATGTCTGTCTCAGTCTGAATTCATTTCACAGCTGTAAAATCTAGATTACTTCTGTCCTTAAAGTCTGTACTGTTTTGTATGTAAATGAATACGTTAGCAATTCTGTTTTTTTTTTTCTTTGATGATCTCTCTTCTTACCATCGTTGTTTCAGTTATCTGTAAGTGTCTGGGTCTTTGTACTAATAGAATTTTTCTCAATAAAAGAGATGTATTTGTCATAATTATCAGTAATAACTGCATCACATTCTGTGGTTTGCGTTCCTGGATCATCCTGTATTCTATAAACTGTGTTTAGAATATGGTTCAATTTAAAATGTGTTCTGAACTCTTCCTGCTGAGGTTCTGAAGCAATGACACGCCTCATTTATAAAATGAAGTTAATGAGAAACCAAACAATTACACATATACACTTAGCACAGCAACTTCCAAACAAGGGCATAATAAAATGAGCAATCACCCAAAGTTTTTATCTAATCTATAGCAACATTTTTCTTTATTATTTTATGCTTTGGATACTGGGGGATATAGTAACAGAGCCTGTGGTGTTGATAAGATGAACTTTAATTTATGATTTTACTGCATGTGTATCTGCTCACTACATGTGTCTTTTCCAGCTATTCTCCAAATAGACAACGGGTGAAATACTTTAAAGTGTCTCATAAAGTAGTGAGCTTGGGTTTTGTATTGCGTGCGTACGAGTGTAAAGATCAGATTGTATATTTCAGTACAGTACATTCGTTTTAGGATCTGTGGAGATTTGTTCTTAGGGCTTGTGAATGTTCAAAGTTTGAACAGCAGATGGCGCAAAAGTACAAGTAATATGGAATTATGGGGAAACATTCAATAAAATGCATACACACGTGTGTGCATATATATGTGTGTGTGTATATATATATACACACACACACACACACA
>JBBPCX010054921.1:0-12500 GCA_037974365.1 Hydrocynus forskahlii | reverse complement strand
CCACACGGGTCAGAACCTCACACCCCTAGTGAGCCTGCACTACACCTGCAACTCTGTACTAGATCTGCTGGCGTGAGGATTTGAGAAGGGCAGTAATTTGGTGTTCTAAGCATGTTATAACGCAGTGTTCTCTGTTTGGCTCTGGAGTGCCTCTGTTCCAGTTCTGCCCTGATGGTGGATTTGAGCCACGGCCCTCTGCCCGGCCAGGTGTTCTTGCCATGCTGCAGGAGGTTGGCATGTGTCTCTAGGGTGGGGGAAGTGGCACACGTATGCTACTCTAGGGACCAGAGCCAGTGCCAGCTTTGCCGTGGATGTGTGTGTGTGTGTGTGTGTGTGTGTGTGTGTGTGTGTGTGTGTGTGTTGCTTTTTCAAGCATGCATGAAATGCTACACAAGCTGCTTGGCTAGTCTTGAGGTGATGCCAGTCCCCTGCTGGACCCCACCTACTGCCCCCAGATTACACACACACACGCACACACACCCTTACACACACACACACACACACACACACACAGACCCTTGTCTGTCCTGCCCTGGCACATGCTACTGCAGGCTGACGGCCATGGCCCCTCCCATTCCCACCTGGAGAGAAGAGGGAGGGGCTTTTGTTAATCCCCATTTGACTGACAGCAGGAGAGGTCCACTCCTGGCTGGTTCGCTAAAAGCAATCGCTGGCAGACAGTGCAGCAAGACAGCGAGAAACACTGCGACATGTGGCCACAAACACGGCTGGCACAACGTCTCGATGAATGTCTTATTTTCTAAACTGAATTCAGTAAGTGCCGTACGAAGCAATAATTGCTATATGAAGCTTTACCATGACTGGGTGAAGCTTTAGCGGAGTTAAATAATGTTATGTCCTCAAAATCTCCCATTCAAATGTTTGGAATCACTCTTTTCAGTGATAAACCCAGTTTTGTTGCCGGTGCGTGTGGCACATGTTAATACTCCCCAACTTCATATCTTTCAAATTATTTGCGGGGAGCTATAAAAAGCAATGGATGTTTTATGTAGACAGAGCTGTCCATGTTGTTTTTCATTTTATAACAATTATGGAAAAATGAAGAAACTGCATGAAATTAAGGAGAAAGTTATAATAAAAATTACTCCCTGAATGCTTTAGATTTAAAAAGTGCTGATAAAGTCTTAACACAGATGCTAATGAACAAAGTATTAAGATTTTCCTCAATATGTTCATGTCAACATGGAAATACATAGAACATGGGCCAGTGATATATAGAATGAAATCATGCTACATTAGCTTTTTCTTTTCTTGGTTTGAAAAAAATATATATAAAACTCAGAGAAACAATGAGTAGATAGATAGATAGATAGATAGATAGATAGATAGATAGATAGATAGATAAAGTAAATCAATTAGTCAGTCAGTTTGACTAAAAAGGCTTAATGACACCACCTTCACTATAAAAACCTTTTAACTGATGGTGTTTTTATAAAGTAATAAAAACCTACTACACAAATTCAATCTTTTTTTCCCTAGACCCACACATCCACCCTAAGAAGCATTTAGAAACTTTTACTTTCAGAAGCATTCATCATTTCATGCTTTTACTGATGCCTTTTCTCTTGATGGCTTTAGATGTGTCATAGTGGGACAATTATATTTTCCCCAGCTTGAATTTTCCCCAGCATCATTTTGGACTAGGGGTGGTCAGTTCTGGACAGAAAAGAGGTCCTACACTTCTATATATTATTTATATGCTTTATAATATATATACTGTGCGTGTACCTTTGTGTGAGTTTGTGTGTGTGTGTGTGTGTCTGTGTAATCATATCATGAATCACTCTCTTGCAACACTGAGCACAGTCCTTCAAAAACTATAGCGAACTCCCTGCGTCCACTCTGATGTTCCATATGGCCTAATGCTGTTGATTACTGCTGGGGGTCAGCCATTACTGAACCCAGCATGAAATGTGGGCGGCCAGCAGACTTTGGAATGAAAATAACTTGAACTAATTTTGAGACCTTATGCCATTCTGTCAGCTTTCTCTCCCTCTTCCTGCTCATTTTTACTGTTTGCCCATCCATCCTGATGGCTATAGCTCTTACTCCTCAGGCTCCAGTCTGAGACCCAGGCGACGGCATCAGCCAAAAGACTCTTTACGAGAAAGATATTACCCCTACTATGGAAAACGCAGACCTCTCAGTACTGTAATGTTTCGTTATCTGCTGTTGTCTCTGATGTGGGATGCGCAGTTGAGTATTTATCCCGCTCAAACACACCTGATTCAGCTCATCAGGAGCTTAATCATTCGCTAATGAGTTGAATCGATTGTTGAATCAATTGTGTGGGAATTGTCTTTTCTGTCCTGAACTGACCGTCCCTAGTCCACAGTTAATGGACACCATCATAACTATGATTCATTAGTGCTCTGACCAGGAAAACAAGCTGGACCACAATCTCAGAATTGTACCACTCTGACACATGATGAAAAAAACCCACAAATGGACAAACAGCGCTGGGCGATGAACACTCTCGAAAGTGATGGTTGCTAAATGGCTCTTTACTTAGATGTAGGGTTCTAAGAAAGAGTGGAAAGTGGCGGCGTCACTCCAGAGAACATTTTTTTGGCAGATTTGTTTATTTGTTAATTAATTTCTCAGTTCTCGACTGTAATTATCTATAATTTTCTGCAATGTTTGCCTTGACTTTACCTTCGTTTCTCAGCCTTTGTGTAATCTCTTGTCTTTACCTCAGTTTGCTCTCGATTGCCTCTGTCATGTGTCTTTGTTTTATGTTAGTCCCCACCCAGCCCCGCCTCCTCCTCAGTTTATCCACCCTAGTCCCACCTCCTTACCGGTACTTCTAACTGTGTCTTGTTCCCGTCTCCTCCTCAGTCCAGGTGTTTCTCATTTGTTTAGCTAGTCTATAAGAGACTATAAGAGTCTATTAGAGACTCCATCTTTTTTTTCTGGTTATTGCTTTTCTAATTTGTGGGAGTGGGTCTGTGTAAAATATGTGCATGTCACTATTGTTTTATACACTGTTGACCACACTTGACTCAAAAACATTTAAATATAATTGCATTTAAATGATTTATTAGACCTTGGAAATGGTAAACTACACTCTTACATTGTTTTACAATTGCAACAATTAAAATAGTGATGTTAAGAGCTTAGTGTGTTCATGTGTGACTATTTCATCCATCAGAAACTGAATCAGGACTGAGGCTGCTGGAATACAGCTGCTCTGCAAACACTACTGCACTCACAACACATATGGTGGCATTTCATATTTTTTACGCAGCTCACACTGCAGTAGTTCAGAAATGAATATCAACCTGTGCATTTTACACACACACTGCTGCAAACTGTACTTATGTTTTTTTGTTTTTGTTTTTTTCCATATCTGTATACAGCCCTTGTCTTCTGTCTAGTTTTGTTGCCTCTTGATGTTTCTGCTCTGTTCTTCTTGCTCTGTGTTCTTGCCCCCCCCATGCTATGTGTTACCCACCCCTGTCTCTTTTTGCTTTATTTTGTTCTTTTCGTTTCTTGCTTAGTCTCCAGTTTCTCATTCTATCGTCAGTAAATCTCTGCGAGTATTTCCTTCTCCACACTAGATGTCACCATGTTACACCAATGATTTTGTCATTGCCAATTACCATCTGTCTGTTAGGTCTCCCCCTATGGTTCTACCATGCCAAGACTTGTGAAGCTCCTTGGCATCTTTTCATGTGGGACTCTGACCCAACAGCATTGGACAGTTCAACACGCTTGGAGGAGAACACTGCCTGCCAATTCTGTTACATCAGCCTGTGTTGGGCAGCATTATACTGACTAATAGAGAGGGCTTACCCACTCATAGCCCTCAGGGTTTGGGTGCCAGAGCTGTAAAAGGAGCCAGTTTGCATGGTGCTATGGTCCTGAGTTAGAACAGTATATATATTCACAGCTTGGGAGTTTGCCATGGCTTACACAGTACATCCAAGTCTGATTTTTCTTCAAGCTCAGGAATGCCCATATCTTGTTATGTACTAGTTCCACTGTTTTGCTAGCAGTTGCTGGCACTTGCACTAAAAAACTCCATAAAGCCAAAGCCAGTTCTGCTTAGACAGACAGACAGACAGATAGACAGATAGAGAGATAGATAGATAGATAGATAGATAGATAGATAGATAGATAGATAGATAGATAGATAGATAGATAGCTGTAAAGTTATAAAGGCAAAGCCAGTTCTGCTTAGAACATAGGCCAGTATTATATAGAATGAAATCATGCCACATTAGCTTTTTCTTTTCTTGTTTTGAAATTTTTTTTTATATACCTCAGAGAAACAGTGGGTAGTAGATAGATAAATGGACTGACGGACGGACGGCTAGATGGCTAGATGGATAGACATCTTAAGGTTCCATAACAATTCAACCATAACAAAAAAAAAAAAAAAATATATATATATACAAGCTCTAAAACCAGAGCCAGTTATGCTGCAGCAATTTCCCAGCGATTGGGCCAGTGCATCACTCACGAGCCCTGCATCAGCTTCATTATTAAGAGTAAACTCGAGTGGTGCCGATGATGTCCTAAACAGAATCGAGTCATTCCCTTACATCATAGGCCTATTCTCAGAGTCGCATCATACAAGCCAGTAAGCAGCACACATTACCAAATATGATGTCACACAACCTTATCTTTGGATTTGGCCAAGAATGGATGTGCTTGTTACTATTGGAGTGGCCTAGTGAGTAAAACACTTTCCTATGAACCTGATGATTACGAAGTTTTAAACCCCATTTACTGCCATTGCCTTCCTGAGCAAGACACTCAAGCCTCAGTTGCTCCAGGGGGACTGGTCTTGTAACTAATGACTGTAAACTCTAGGTAACGGCATCTGCCAAATGCCATGAATGTAAATGTACTCTGCAGCATGCAAGGAACTTTCCCAACTGTCTCTCTACCCAAAAAGGAGGACTTATAAAGCTGCCTTCAATGATTAATCAAGGGTGGTGCAGTGTTAGCCATGCCACTTGGACTGTCATGCCATACAATTGTAAATGTATTACACAGCACCATGTGCGGTACCCATTGGATGAGGTCATACCATGAGCCTGTCAGACAACAGCTCAACGTGGCCCCGACAGCACTTATTTATTGATGCCAGTTAGGTCAGCACTGTGTGTAGTGCCCCGGATGATACATCATTGATGTTATAGACCTGTCATGGGGTTTAAGACCTGTGGGTGGGGGGACTATATGTAAGGTGACACCTGCGGCATCAGGGGTAGTAATTGTTAAAGCTGTAAATTCACACTGGAGGCCAGAGTCAGGCCCGGTCCAGATTGAGCTATTTCCAACATTTCAAGGTAGGACAATCTCAAACATCCTGCGGACCTCTTCATGCCTGTGGGTAACGATGGTAGGGTCAAGACCTGTAATGGGGTCAGAACTGTCCGTCCAGGCTCAGGACTGGTTTGCACAGTACACTGCGGTTGTGATCAAGATAGGGTGCATCTCAGATTGCCCCCTAGCTCCCTACACAGTGATTACCGACGAAAATGGGTGAGGTTATAAAGGTGACATAAAGACTTATTGGAACTTGCTGACACTTAACCCTCCCAGAAAACTTGAGATGCCTCACAAGGGTGGGCAATAAAGCAAAAATATAATACCATGACGCTGAACAAAGACATTTTCAAGACTGACCTGATGTACTGGTTCAGGATAAGCACTGACCAATTCACCAGATTGTGTCTTAGATCCCATTTACACATGGTTGTTTTATACATATTAAGTATCAGAATTATATCTGTATAGGGTTTATTCACAATGAAGCGCACGCGTAAACACACCCAAAGCACATCAATTAAAACACTTTAAAAGATGGACCGAGATGTACAGTACAGTGCAAAAATTATTTTTTTTACAGTGCACAAAAAAAACAACAGTGTAGAAACAAACAAATAACTAGGAAGTCGCTAAAGTAAAGGCACGACAGTGTATTTGGGCTGAAGGTAAATTTCAGTGGAAGTTTTGTACGAAATATGAAGTTGTAGGGTGGCTAAACAATGCAAGCATTTAACAATGAAAATTTTAATTCAAACAAGATTTGTAAACAAAACAATTACAAATGCAGCTCTGACAGAAAAACTTTCCACTGAACGACTCCTTGGATGCAGTTTGGGACCGCCAATAAACTGTGGGGAGAGAACAGCACCGTTACTGGGGAAAAAGTTACAATGGGAAGTCAAAGAACGGCTTCTGTGCCATCGCAGTATGATTTAGGTACAGCACAGTGCCTGTAGTAGAACAAAGGGTATGATTAGTAGAATCACTCCACGAGAAGGTCCTGGGTTTTAATGCCTGGCTGAGTGGCTGAGGGTCATTTCTGCCTGGGTTTTACTCTGGTTTCCTCCCACAGTCCAAAGACGCCAAGTGAGTGTGCCTGCGAATTTGTGTGAGTGTGTTTGAATGTCTGCCCTGTGATGGACTGACAACCTGTGCACAGTGTTTCTCTTCCTTTCACCCCTATGACTGTTAGGCTCTAGGACCCCCACAACTCTGGTTAAGGGTAAGTAGTTTGGATAATAGATGGGTGGGTGGATCTGAGCATACGGTTATCGGTATTTTGAAAGCGATGTGGGAAAATGAAGACACAGCATTGTTAGCTTGGCCCTAATATAACACTGAAACTCCTTAGACAGGGTAGCAGAAATTAGCATTACTGGAGTGGTGGTAGATTCTGATCTAAATTGGTGGAACAAGTTGGGTGAGAACATTTCTAACTTGTGTAATGTGTAATCACTACTGTAACCACTGTAACCACTACGCAGCCACGTCTTGTATTTCACACAGCGGCCATCATGAGGGCGCAGGAACTGTTTGCATGTTGTGATGTGGCTTCATCTCTTTTTTGTTTATTTCGTTTATTGTTATTATGACAGTTTGAAAAGAAAAGTTTCACATTTCAACATGACTGTAGTCCTTAATTATTACAGAGCAATATTTAATCACAAACATCAGCTCGATTTGAGGATTTGCTGTTGTTCTTCTGAATGGTTTGCTTTTCTGGCACAGCTTTTTCAATCAAATAGATCCGCTTCCATTAGCCTCGCTGGTACACGCCGGTTGTGTGTTGAGGAATACACACTGCAAGGGAAACAGACTAATTTATGGACTTATTTTTATCTCTGTCATCTTCCTGTGCTTGTCTTGACAAGTTCCATCCTTCCTCCCCCCCCATATCTCCTCTCGTCCATACGCTCACTTTATCCTCCATAAGGGTTATTTTTTCAGTATTTCATCCCTTCTGTTTCATTACCGAGTGTAATGTGGAGCGGAGGTGCTTCGGCTGAGCGATCTGTCACGGGGAAGTCAGCTCGCATTAGTGAGGCTGCGAAACAGTCAGTCCATTGCGGGAAGAGAGGAAGACTGTACTAGGGATGGACCGATATAGCGAGCAATGATGATAACCGATACCTGAGAACCAATCATTTGTTTGTTTGTTTGGTTTATATTTTTTTTTTTATATGTTTAGATGATGATTCATGAGTAGGACCTTGCTAAAAAACAAAAAAGGCACTGACAATTTAAACAAACACACTCATCCAGAGCCAGTTACAGTGGTCAGTCAGAGTAATGGTAGGAGTCTTATGCTGAAATGGCTTGATTTGTGCCAAAATAGCTCAGCTGGGAGAGCATTGGACTGAAGATGTGACAGAGGTGGAAGTCGGGGCAGCTGGTGGCCCGGGGGTTAAGAAGTTGCTCCTGTGCTCAGAAGGCTGTGGGTTTGAATCCCAGGACTGCTAATGGTGCCACTGAGGTACCCTTGAGCAAGGTACCGTCCCCACACACTGCTCTCTGGGTGCAGCCTCGCTGGCTGCCTGCTGCTTCACTTGGTGAATGGGTTAAATACAGATAAAGAATTTCACATTCACACTGCGTGCCGTGGTGTGTTCACACGTGGCTTTAAAGGGCCACTTTCCTTTGCCCAAAACTTATATAGCAGTGTGTGTGTATATGTGTTACAATTTTTGGCAGCAACTCCATTTTGGCTGGAGCTCCATTATTGGTTTCAACCATTTATGTGATTTTAAATATATTCTTTTTTTTAATTCAAATGCTCCAAAATACTTCATTTGTAACAAACATTTCACTCAGTTTTGCATCCCTGTTTGCAATAGACACTTCAAAGAGGCTAGGACTAGGACTAATATCTCTTATCAGTTTAATGATAAATATCAACAACCATGAAATCTCTGCATAAAATGTGACTTTTCTCTTTTTCTGTGATATTGGAACAAGTATTCTCAGCTCCTATCAGACCTGAACCTCCAGTCCTGGCTTACACAAACAGAAATGAGTCATCCTATCTCGTCATGTGGCTATATGGGGGAAGAGGGATCACGAACTGTATTTTTCTGTTAGCATTATTGCCATGAGGTCTTTCTACACCAAGCATGTTTTATGGATGAGAAGGAAGATTTTTTAATACACTAAAACAATTGCTTTATTTATTTAACACTTGCAGGAAGGAGGCCCGGATTACGGATCGGTTGAGTAGTAAAGGCGGTAACACTGAGTTTTCAAAGATGAAGACATGCTATAAAGGTCCGTCACTGACTCACAACTGAAGCTCTACTTTATGTGTGGATGAGTTCGAGCTTTATAAGGAGTGAAGAAGCCATGGACAACCATGAGCTCTCATGTAAAAAATGACATTAGTGTTAATGTTTTTTTTTTTTTTTAACTTTTAATAAATCTCCAAGAAAAGGCCTTGAGCTTTGTTGCCCCGCACAAATGAAAGCCCTTATTTAAACTATGAAAATACTTACAATTAATACAAAAAAGAAAATACTTACAATGAATACAGTTCATACGGTTTAATTAATTACTTTGCGTAGCCTTGTGCCTGTACTGCTGTAATGTTATGTCAGATAATGAGTCTGGATGGGTTACTGAAGATTAGCCAAGTTCACATTCCATAGAGGTCCAAGTTCAATTCAGTTATGAATAAAATAACTTTATTAGACAAACATGGAAATCGTTCAGTACTGGCATCCCATTATTTCAACGTTTTCTATACGAAATTCTTCTAGACTCTTCATGCCAGACAGGAATCAGCTACACCGATAAGTTAACCTTCTGACTTGCTAAACGAGTGACTGAGGACACTGTCAGCTTATTCACCTGGATGATATTCAACATTTACAAACAGAGACAAGCCTTGTATATGATTATTCTTCTGTCATTAATGTTGGCTATTTTAAATCGTGGTGGTATGGGGGGCCTGTGATTGGCATAATAACTACTCCAGTATTCGAATGGTCTGGGCCAGTGCTAATGTCAGTATGTTGTGCATCCCTAGATTCTGCACTCCATCCCAAACCCAGCACCACCCTCCATCCTTCTCCTTCACTGGAGTTTCTATTTTCTGTCCATATCTCTGTCTCCTTATGAAATGTGAGGTTTACTAGGCATCACATTAGCTTTCCATGCATGTATGTGGGAGAGAGAGTGAGCAAATGAGAAAAGACGTTGGAGAAAGAGAGAGTGAGAGAGAGAGAGAATGAGAAAAGAAGTTGGAGAGAGAGAGCGAGAAAATGAGAAAAAAATGTGAGTGAGCAAATGAGAAAAGACGTTGGAGAAAGAGAGAGTGAGAGAGAGAGAGAAAGTGAGAAAAGAAGTTGGAGAGAGAGAGAGAAAGAAAAGAAGTCAGAGAGAGAGAGAGAGAGAGGGAATGAGAAAAGAAGTCAGAGAGAGAGAGAGAGGGAATGAGAAAAGAAGTCAGAGAGAGAGAGAGAGGGAATGAGAAAAGAAGTCAGAGAGAGGGAGAGAGAGAATGAGAAAAGAAGTCGGAGAGAGAGCGAGAGAGAGAGAGAATAAGAAAAGAAGTCGGAGAGAGAGAGAGTGAGAGAGAGAGAATGAGAAAAGAAGTCAGAGAGAGAGAGAGAATGAGAAAAGAAGTCAGAGAGAGAGCGAGAGAGAGAGAGAGAATAAGAAAAGAAGTCGGAGAGAGAGAGAGTGAGAGAAAGAGAGAATGAGAAAAGAAGTCAGAGAGAGAGAGAAGAAGAAAAGAAGGTGGAGAGAGAGAGAGAGAGAGAGAGAGAGAGAGAGAGAGAGAGAGAGAGACGTATCCACACTATTACAAATAGCAGTCTACATCAGCCTCAGGCAGAGCCATTACTGCAACAGCAGGGAATGCTGGCTAGAGCTGACACCAGTGTCTGAACACACATACACGCAGACACACACACACACACGCACGCACACACACCCACACACACACACGCAGAAAAACACACCCCATTTCACAAATCCATATTGCATTTATATGACTGTCCCAACCAATCTATGCACTCTCATAGGCAGATAATGAATTTTAGATTCTAGGTATTTAATGATGACCATTTGCCACAGGGTTCTCCAGCACAGCTCCTGGCCTCCTGCAGAGCTTAGCGCCAGTGCTAACACACCTAATCGCGCTAATCAAGATTTGACATCGCATCTGAATTATTTGAGCCAAATGTGATAAATCAGGCTTGGAAATAAACTCTGTGGGAAGAGAGATTTCCAAGAGTCAGTGGAAATAATATATATATGTTTGATGGCTCCATAGGATGTCATAAAGTTCTTGGCTATAAGGCTGGGCAATGCAATGAAAGTGTAACATCACAGAGACGTCTTTACGACTGCATATACTCTGGTTTTCTTAGTTCTGAGAGCAAAGTGCAGGAGCAACTTCACTTACATAGCATTGACATAACCATGCCATGAATGTTTCACGACAGACGTCATCTGCTGGCATGAGTTGTCATGACACATTATGTCTATTAATATAACAGTGTCACTTTACTGTCATGTACGTGTACAGTGTACCAGCCAAAAGTTTTATAAACTGCAGATTTTTGTTCTTGTTAAACACTGGAAAAGTGAGCAACTATATGTGAAAATATGTCAAATAAAACAATCCTTGTGGTCTACTTTCCTTTATAAGATAACTGTGCATGTCTGACATTCTAGTAACTGGTTGTGTGGTGATGCAAAGTCAAATTCTAAAATGCACTCGTCAACTGTTTCATCCCTTTGTTGGTCACTTAATAGCTCATTAAATATCTAACATTTGTCTGGTGATCCATTTTATAATTGTAATTATATTAAGTGGCTTTTTATAGGTCAGTAGTGATATATGACTTTTTCTGGCTAACAAAGGTGCTCAAGTGGTGAAAATACTGTAAATTTATTTGTTATGATGTGAGTAACATGCGCAAATGTAGAAAATCTCAGTGTGTACATAAAACTGGTAGGACATACACTATATTTATAAACTGCTAGAATATATACACTATATTTGTAAACTGTAGTATAGATACACTATATTTATGAACTGAACTATATATACACTATATTTATTAACTGTAGTATGTATACACTATATTTATATACAGATTATGTTTATAAATTATAGGTAATTATAGGTATTTGTTGTGTCCATGGTCAGTGGCCGCTAGAGGCCTCCAAGTAACATGTGGGACTTTTATTTTGAAATGGGATTTCTGCAGGTTCATAGTGTCAAGATTCATGTTGTCTTCAGGCAGCTGTCTAGTGTTTATGTTAAGTGTATTATCTGTTCTCATTGGTTCTTATCCTAGTCCTTTGTGTCGGTCCACCATCTCCTGTACGTGTCTTCTGTACCTTCTTTGTGAAAGAGTCTTCTGTGTCTTAACTTGAGAATTTATGTTCATTTGTGTTTGGCCCTCGAGCCTCTTTGAGTTCTGGTTTATGTAAATAAAGTCTAAGAAAGTGGAACCCTCGCTACCCAAGCCACATGTGACAGTATTATAATATTCAGCTCAGGTTACCTATAACTGGACTAAAACAAGTGCTTATGGTATACATGATACACTCAAAAAAAGTGATGACAATAACATCCTTCTCGACTACCTTTGAGTGAATGTGAAGATTTTTCATTGACACTGAGCAGCCTGTCAGTCTTGAGAAGCAGAAGAAAACAGTTGCAGTAATATTCAATAAAGGGATATAAGTTCAAGTTCAAGTTTATTTGTATAGCACATTATCATACACAGAAGGTCAATGTGCTTTACAGCAATGGAAAATAAAATAAGGATAAATAAAAATTAGAATTAAATAAAACAAGATAATGAGAGGGATACAAGAAGTAAAAGAATGAATAAAAGAACATTAAAAGTGCAGTAAAATTGCATTAAAAGTGTAAATATTTAGAGGAAGGCAGAGGAGAATAGTGCTGATTTTAGCAGCTTTTTGAAGCTGGCTACAGTCGGTGCAGACCTGACAGTAATGGGCAGCCTGTTCCAGCAGCGAGCTGCATAATGGCTAAATGCCATTTCACCACATCTGGTTTCAGATCTTCTTACCACTAACTGGCCAGCTCCTGCCGATCTAAGAGACCTACCAGGAATATAAACTTCGAGCATGTCAGAGATGTATGTAGGACCCAGACCATTGAGTGACTTGTACACAATAAGTAATGTTTTGAAGTCAATTCTGTACCGAACTGGGAGCCA
>JBBPCX010054910.1:0-14521 GCA_037974365.1 Hydrocynus forskahlii | reverse complement strand
TTGACACATTTGTATAACCCCCCCCCCCCTCCCCTCGCTCATTCATCTCTTGGATCCACAGCGCGAGTGGAAGTGAACAGGCGTGTTGGACAGTAGGACAGTAACTAGTTATTGAGAGATGCCCATGACGTGACGAATGCTCAGAATCCTCGACAATTCTAAAACCCAGGCCGGACGCGATTTCCAGATCTCAAAAAGAATGTGCAGAGGGACATAGCCGACTGTGCCTCGTTCCCTTGTCACTGATGCGCACCATCACTGGCGTGCCTTTGAGAATTCGTCTGCGTGCCGACTGTGGGGGGGACGGAATCGCCTTTCAGCAAAAGTGGGGGTGTTTAAATGTATGGTTTATGGGAAACAGCTTGTGAAAGCACACTAACAATCAAAAAAAGAGACCGTAACCTGCTGGCAAGCCCTCCAGCTCTAAAATAACCTTATCCCACAGTCTCCTTAGGAAGGTACCCTGAAGATACCCTCTCTTTCTCTCTCTCACTCTCTGACAAGCCCTTATGGTTTTGGCAGCCTTACTTTAGAGTGTTACTGAGCAGACAGCAGAGAGAATAAATGGTCATTACCACTAGAACCATGTGGAGACCTTGGCTCCAGAATGAGCTGCCTGCAGAGGCTGGGTGTTGTGCATGTGAACACTGCCAAATTGTACATGATTAAGCTGGTCAGTGTGTTGGTGGTGAGAAAATGTGTCCTTGTCTACACATGTATATTTGTTTGCATATGTATGCGTGTGCTATTGTGTGCATTCAGATTGTGTCAAGAAATGGCTCTCCATTTCTTGATCCCTTATAGGAGAGCATGTCACGGTTTGGGTTTTCGGGAGTTTTGTTTCATGGGGTGGCCAGTAGGGTTCACCCCTGGGGTCTGGTTTGTGTCCTGATTTGATTATCTGTGTCATGTGTGCCTCGTTTCATGTCTGTCTATTCATTGGTTCTTTTGGGTTTGAGTTCAGGTATATATTCTGCTTTGTGTTACTTTCTGGTGGTCGGGTCAATGTAAATGTCTGCATGTCTGTACGTCTGGTTAATAAAGTCACAGTGTGGTGCAACCTGCTTCGGTGGAGTATCATTGGAATGGCTTTCTGGTCTCGGCGGAGCCACAGAGCTCCCCCTGTCCGGTCCCTGGAACCTCCGCCCCGCGACAGAGCAGGCCATTCAGTTGCAAAAAGATGCATATTCTTGGTCCATGTCATACAGCCCCACAGTATAACATTGAATAACCAATGCACAAATATGTATATGTTTGAATATGCCTGATCAAATTAAATGGTATGATTTGTTGAATTTCTATAGCGGTGCTTGAAAGTTTGTGAACCTTTTAGAATGTTCTATAAGTCCTAAAATAGATAAAGAGAACCCAGTTAAACAATTGAGACAAAAACATTATACTTTATTACATGTCAGTTATTTATTGAGGAAAATGATCACAAGTATTACACATCTGTGAATGACAAATCTTTAGGGTTAGCATTTAATCTGAAGGTGAAATTAGAGTGAGTTTTTTCAGTCAATGGAATGAGGAAAAAAGGAAAGCAAAGTATTCCAGCATAAGAACCCTATACCATGTGTGAAACCATGGTGGTAGTAACATAGATTGGGTTTGTTTTGCTGCACCTCATCCATAAGTTGTTCTGTTAAAAATGGCTAATATTTTCGAATGACCAAGTCAAGGTCCTAGTCATAGACCCAAAATAAATATTTTGGAAGGATCTGAAGCAAGGGGAAATGATGTGCAGGACTGATCAACAGCTATGGGAAATGTTCAGCTGCACTTACGGCTGCACGAGGGGATCAAACCAGACACTAAAATCACAGATTCACATACTTTTGCCATTAACAGATATGTAATATTGGACAAGTTTCTCAATAAATAAATGGTCAATTGTAAAATTAAAAGGTTTGAAAATTTTTAAGCACCACTGTAAGTGAAAATAAGAACATGCCCTCCACAGAGAACACACCTAAATATGACAAAAATTACAAATAAAATAGAAATTGTGTTATAATATTTGCACAGGCCAATTTTTTTCCCAATATGTTAATAAGCAGTAGTTTAATGTGTTGTCCTTAGACTAGTCAGCCATTAAAACCTCCTGTCTAATAAAGTGTATGTTCCCCTCAACAGCTCAGATCCATCACAACATGGACTTTTCAGGACCTCTGAAGATGTGCTGTGATGTCTGGCACTAAGATATTAGCAGCAGATCTTTAAAGACTTGTAAGATGCAATGTGGATTCTTCATGGATCTGACTCGTTTGTCCAACTCATCCCACACATGCTCCAATGTATTGATATCTGGGGAATTTAGACTTTTGCAGTGTTGCACAGAGCATTATCCTGCTGAAAGAGGCCACTGCCATTAGGGATACCATTACCATGAAGGAGTGTACCTGGCCCAGCTTGCCTTCTCTCCACATAGCCTCCTTTTGCCATTGCTTCCTAGGTAAGGGATGCACACTCACCTGGCAGTCCAAACAGTGTAAAAGAAAGTTTGATCAATCAGTCCAGGTCACCTTCTTCTATTGCTCTATGGATCAGTTCTGATGATCACAGGACTATTGTAGGTGCTTTCATTGGTCGACAGGGGTCAGAATGGGCACTCTGACTAGTTTGTGGCTATTTTTTTTTAGGCATTTGTGCTAAAGCAGTTCTTGGACTAGCCTACCCTCCTCACATGCATCAATGAACACTGGGGGCTTTGGATCATGAGTTGAATGACTACCAGGGATTTTCTCCTGACTGATACAGGTGAATGTGCATTTTCCTGAAAGAAAGTGATCTTCCCTGTGCTGGATTGTTTAGTTTGGACTATTATACAGACAACCGGGCGATTTTAATGGACACTGCGGCTGATACAGATATCACGCGGAGGCGTGCACACCAATGGCGTGAGTGAACATTGTTTTTTCTTTTTTTATAATGAAGCAGCCATTTTAAGACTACAACACACCCGAGCACAGGCCTGAATCTATCCAGGCTGGGTTGCTGCACACTCCAGCAGGGGAGGAGGAATTTGAACATTGGTTAACACAGGCACAGCTCATGATAGAAGAGTATGATTGTACTGAAAGAAAACAGAAGCAAAGACTGGTGGAATCTCTAAAGGGTCCGGCATTAGAGAAAGTTAAAGCTGTACAAGCTAGTGACCCGGAGGCCAGTCCTAAAGTGTACTTGGAAGCACATTAGAATGAGTTTGGATTTCCTGACACAGGGGAAGACAAATGGTCTATGGATCGAGTGAGGGTTGAGAAATTGTTAAGAGGTGCGGTTGCTTCGGACTTGATGTTAATTCATCTTCACTTAAGAGACAGAAAAGCAGATCCACCAACTTTTGTTCAACTTCTGAAGAAGATTCGTCATGAAGAGGAATATGAATTGTCCAGAAAGAAACTTCTCTTCAGTGCAGAGTGTACATGCAAAGCAGGATGTAGATACAAAACAGGCTGAAATTCAGAGTTTGAAATCAGAATTTAATTGAAATTTAGTTGAAAGTCCATGTTGTCTGCCACCATGTTAAAGTATACAGGAGAGTTCTGAAAAAGTACCTGTGGTTGCATCTGGACATGGTGAGAGTGCGCAAGTTTCTCAGTTGATGATTCTAACAAACAAATGAAACTGTCACAACAGAAATTTGTTTAAAAGATAAATTTGTCAGAGATAGCAACTACTGCTGCAACAGCAGAGGCCTCAAAGGTTGTCCAAAAAATTTGCATTGAGGCAACCAGAAGGCTCAGGAGTACTTTTGTTGTCGCTGTGGTAAAAATGAACATTTTGGTGTAAAGTGCTAAAACCCAGAAAACTAGGCCAAAGTTATTAGAAGGCTAATTCAGGCCCTGAGGATTCCAAAGGATAAATCACAGGCCAGAAACACCACAACTGTGTAGATGAACAGAATGCTGCTATCACACCAGAAACTACAAGCATTCCTGCTGGCTTAGTTGGGCCTCCTAGCATTCTGCCTATAAAGGTTAATGGGCATTCTTGTACTGCATTATTAGACAGTGGTTCTCAGGTCATGATTATCTTTGAGCCTTGATACTAAGAACACTAATCTGAGGTCTTGATTCAGCCAGTCTCTGTATTACCCCTTTGGGTTTTAGTGAATCTAACATCAGTTACCCCTACCCAGGGTATGTCGTTGCTGATCTGGAATACGCAGCAGAGATTGTGGGTACTAACCAGACTGTGACTCTTTGTGCTCTTATTTGTCCTAGTCCCAAGACATCAGATCAGGTTTCTGTTACTGTGGGAACCAATGCCAGCCAAGTCAGACATTTGGTGAAACAAAGCAAAGACAGGTGAGATGGCAAGGTCCATGTCCTTTGACTCTTCCGCCTGGGGACATCACTCATGCTGTTTGCAAAGTTGAACTGAAACACCCACTTAATCAAGAGATTCTGATGGTGGGTGACCCTGGGGTACTGCTACAACCCATAGCAATACCAAACCAAGAAGTAGATATTAATAGTTTCAGAGTGTTAATCAAGAATGTAATTGGACACAATCATCTAGTAGATTTGTTTACTACTCTTCCTGCTGAAGAGACAAGCCCCTCAGAGTTTGATGAGTATCATTAACTTTGGAGACTCACCAATCTCAGAAGAATGGAAAAATCATCTTAGTCAGCATTGGTCACAGAGATCCCATGTCTTCTCCATGCATTAATGGGATAAGGCGTAGCGAAAATAGTATAGAATTTGACTGTGATTTCCGGCCTTTGGTTCACAATGGTTAGCTCCTGCGGACATTGAATATGTACGAAAACATCTACAACAGCTCCTACAGGCCGGCATCATAACAGAATCCTGTAGCCCCTATGCCTCACCTAGAGTAGAGGTGAGGAAGAAAAATGTGACCATAAAAATGTGCATAGATTACAGGCTCATGAATAGTAAGACCAATTTCTGATCAGTATACAACATCTTACATTGAGGATGCACTGAACACATCAAGAAGCAGGTGGTTTTCTGTTCTTGGGTAGAGAGAACTATAGATTTGCTAAGAAATCATTTCTTCTGGACCAAAATGTCAGCAGATACACAAGAGTATCTCAGAAGAAAGTCCCTTGGTAAAAGAATGGCTCCATTAATTACATTTTATTTATTAACCCTTAACGCGTGAACACACATAAGCACAATGTGAAATCCTTTCTTTGCATTTTACCCATTCACCATGTGAAGCAGTGGGCTACCACCAACAAGGGGCACCCGGGGAGCAGTGTGTGGGGACGGTACCTTGCTCAAGGGTACCTCAGTAGTGACACTAGCACTATAGATTTGGTTACATCTGACCCACCAAAATCGAAGCTGTGTTTATCTGGCCTCAATAGACAAACTTGAGGACCTTGCAGTCTTTTTAGGATTCTGCGGAAGGTCGAACCCACAACCCTAACCTCTAGGCCATCCAGCTGCCCTCAGGCCATCCAGCTGCCCTTACACCACATTGTGAGCAGTGGACCCACAGATCTTGTTTGCATGGATTTGCTTTCTATGGAACCAGATTCAAAAGGTGTCAGCCATGTGCTTCTTGTCACTGATCATTTTACAAGGTTTACTCAAGCTTTCCAAACCAAGAGCCAAAAATGTATTAATGTATTAATGAATTATGTATTAAATACTTTTGTGTTGGCAAAAGTATTTAATACATTATGGACTACATGCAAGAATTCATTCAGATTAAGAGATTTTGAGAGCCGTCTGATCCGGCAACTTTTGAACCTATTGGGAATAAGAAAATTGTGAACTACTACTTATCATCCACAGAGATATCCTCAACCAGAACAGTTCAATCAAAACTTGCTTTCAATGCTCTTTATAGAGGACATCTTATGCAAAACTCATTTTAGTTATAATAGGTCTATGGGCTATACAAAACATGTTCATGAAGTTCTTTGCACAAAAAAAGTTCTTTCACTCTCACATAAAGAGATCTCACCAGCTTTATTCTTGAGAGTTTCAGTCCCTTTCAAAATGAGCCATTTAAGGGCTCTGTCACTTTTATGCAACTAAGCTGTTGCTGGCCACACCCCACCCATCCCATGCTAACGCTGCGTGTTTAACACATGTGAAACTGAGGCGTTATCCTGCCCTATATGTTTGACCCCAAGTCGGACCCAGAGCAAGATGAACACAACACTTCATGTGTGACTTGCCTTTGCCTGTAGCCATAGCACTCAATGTCTTATGCGTGCTCGTAAAACCAGCAGACAAAAATGGTGGATCTTCAACTAATCTAGTGGGTGGGGGCTCGATAGATGAGGGGTGGTTCTATGCAAATTTCCCTATTCTGACATCACAAAAGGGGAGTCGTCCAAATGGCTCATGCCTGGATGAACCCCTTGACATCCTTGGCCATGCTGGGCCACCAGAAGGCTCGTTGGATAAGTTGAAGGGTGGGTGCCGTGGTGAACAGATGACAGAGGAGGTGGAAGACTTGAGTGGCTTTGGTGGTGAGGGTGAACCGGTTCTTGGTTGGTTTGGTGAGGGCAGTAAGAGGTGCCGCAACCAAACTGAAGTACCAGATAAAGCAACAGTAGAAATTCGTAAACCCCAGAAAGCACTGAAGCTGCTTAAGCGTTTTGGGTAGAGGCCAATCATGCACAGCATCCAGCTTCTGGGGATCCATGGCCACACACTTGTCGGAGATAATGTGATGGAGTGCATAATGAACATAATGTGTTGGAGCGCCAATGGAAAGCGCACTTCTCCAACTTGCAGAACAGTTGGTGGGCCAGCAACCCTTTAAACACTGCTCTCACATGCTGGGTGTGCTCCTCGACGGTCTTAGAATAGATGAGGATGTCGTTGAGGTAGGCGAACACCCAGCGTTCCAGCACGTCACTGAGGAAATCATTTATGAACTGCTGGAACATAAGCAGACTGTTGCAGAGTCCAAACGGCATTAGTTTTGAACGCCACCTTCCACTCGCCACCCTCCCTGATGCAAATGTGGTTGTAGACGTTCCTGAGGTTCATCTTCACTAAGTGGACATCTTAGTGAAGATGGACCTCAGGAACATCTACAACCTCCAGAGAGGGCATCCAGGGCAGTGCTGTTGAGTGGAAGAGGGTGATGGTTCTTGATGGTAATGTTGTTCAACACCTGATAGTCGACACATGGGCAGAGGCCCCTGTCTTTCTTTTTAATGACGAAGAACCCTGTGGCCGCAGGAGAAGAGGAGAGCTAGATGGTTCCATGGCACAGCCCCTCCGTGATGTATTCATGCAGGAGCCAGGGGTGTCCTAGGATGATGGGTGGTGAGATGAGCGAGGTGACTAGGAGTTGGAGGTCTTCATGATGATCGTGGCTGGTGATGGAGAGAGGTGTGGTCTGGTGGGTGATGGGACTGGAGGCTAGGGGCCGACCGCCAACGGCGGTGATGGTAAATGGCTGAGATAATGCCTTGAGCCTCACACCCAAGTAGCCAGCATAAGCTTGGTCGATGAAAATCCCTGCTGCCCCCGATTCAACAAAAATGGAGGTCACAATCCGTTTGTGGCCCAATTGGATGTGAGCCTGGATGGCGAAGCGGGAAATGGTCAGAATGGTGGTGGAGGCGATAATCTGGCCAGGTGAGTTCCTCCCCCTATTCATCTGGCTTGACCGTTTCCTGGACGGAGAGGGCAGACAGCACGATGGCGAGCCGGGAGGCGCAATAGGCGCAATAGGCACGGCAATAGCATTGGGCCCTCTCCATGGGTGTTAGGGAGGCGCATCTTATTTGCATGGGTTCCCTGGCTCCAGAGTGGTCCACTGGCTGAAGTGATGAGACGACTGGACCCAAATGGATGGCGTTCTTGGGCTGGGGACTCGCTGGCAGCAGGGTACGAGGGGCAGGCTTGGGACGAGAACTCATACGCTGGTCTGTCCTAAGACCCTCGAGAGTGGAAGGGAGCTCTCACCCGACTAGTTTGTCCTTCAAGCAGTTAGCCAGCCCCTCTTAGAAGGCTGTCCAGAGAGCTGAGTCGCCCCAGGTGGTCTGCACCGCCAGGTGTGAAATTCAGTGACATAGCAACTCACCGAGCGGTCTCCCTGCTGGAGATGGTGTAAGTGAGAATCGGTCTCCACTTCGCTGTCTGGGTGTTGGAAGGCAGTCCTGAGCTGAGCAGTGAACTCTGCATAAGAGTAGGCAACATCATTATCTGCTCTCAGGACCTAACTACTGGTCTGAGGGGTAGCGGGTAGGCTGAAACTCAAAAATGAGATTATATTAGTGAGAAAGACCTTGTACTACGTACTACGCTGTTCCATTTTTCAGGTAATGCTATCTTGGGTTCATGAGAGGTGGAGGAGAGAGAGGACCGGACTGCTGCCCATGGAGCCCGTAATTCGGCAGCTGGCTCCTGATGAGACTGATCCAGAGCTGTGAGCTGCTGGTGAAGCTGTTCTATCTCCCTTCAAGTTACAAAGGACTCTCGGAAAGCCTGCTGCAGCCCAACGACTTCCTGTTTCAGTCTCTCAATCTCGGCTGCCTGCTGAGCCATGGTCTCACACAACACAGAGAAATCCGCTGGGTTCACAAGGGGCTCAGACATTCTGACACAAACCTAGTCAACTGTTTGCCCAGTGTAGTGTGGTGGATGAACCTAGTCACTGATTAAGCCCGCGAGAGTCAGTAAACTACATGGTTGCATTGACAATGCTCTCAGCAAAGAGTAAAGATTCCCACAGGGAACCTGCGTTCTCGCACACACAGTGGACAGTAACCTCCTGCTTCTCACGGGGCTTACGTTCCAAGAGCACCCGTGTATAGTGAAAAAACGCGTTGTTGTGTTTTGGTTAAAAAAAAATTCTTAAAATGCCTATTTTTTATAGTGTAAAACCTAAATATGCCCCCCAAATATGGTCCCAAAACACTTTAATTTCATTTTAAACTCAATTTAATACATTACCCTTAACGACAATGTAAAGGTAAACCCTTATTCATACTGTACAGTTTACACTGAACCCCTGCAGTGCTGGAATGTAAATACCGATATTATAATTTAGCACTAAAGAATTATATATTGCCACAAAAAAAAGCAAAAAAATGTGGATATCTGTGTTTCCACAAATTTTCTTGAGTTTTCGCCAGCAATTATTAACTGGGTTCTAAGAAAAAATGACTGCATCTGAAACACTTTGTCATTTTAATAAAAATATAAAGGTAAAGCTTAATTATTATTATTATTATTATTATTATTATTATTATTATTATTATTGATTTATTATTATTATTAAACCCGTATACGTGCTGGACAGTGTACAATGAACTGCCGTCTCCCACAATTAATTAATGCACGGATGTTTTCTTTGGTATGCGCTGCCATATTCATTGGTATAAGCAGGGTAAATACAGTAATAATTTAATTGATTTTTTTAGTAATAAAAATACAGTAAAATGTACAGGTAATCACCAATCATTTTTACAGTTCAATAATTTACTATTCACCAGGCGGCACATCTTGTTCAGTCCGCCCCTGCTCAGCGGTATTTAATCCTCTGAGGTTGGCAGATATTTTGACAGTTCCAAAACAATAATCTAAAGCTCAGCGAGTTTTTGTCCCAGAAACATTTAAGTAACACCACTAGAAACCTTGAATCTAGTTTTCAAATATTTGTTTGATTAAAATATATCGATGGCGCTTTGTAAATAGAATAAAAAGAACTCTTGAGATTTTCTGTGCCTCAGGCAGCAAGCAGCCTGTTAATGACATGAAAAACAAGTTTTCTTTGTGTTCTCTGGACAGTACAAAAACATTAATATAGTTATATTTTATATGAAAATGTAGTTGAATTTACATTAATAATTATGTTACAAAATTAGTAAATTACATTTTTCTTAATAATTTACAACTAAAATGCGTTAAAAAAAATCATTGCCATGAAAAAAGCAAAAACAAATAAAAAATCCGGCGAATATTTGCAGTTTCCGCGTTACTGTGGAGATTTCCGTGTACGACTATGAGTTAGGTTCTCAGAAAAAATCAGCGTGAGACTGATTCCGCAACTTCTGATCCGCATAAAACCGGGAGGTTACTGTATATGAACAGAGAGAAAGAACCAGAGTACTAGAGTTTAGATTGGGCCCAAAAAAAGAAACCCGACCCTACCCGAGCCCGTGCACCTTGTGTCCGAGCCCAGCCCGGCCCGACACATTAACTGTAATTATCGGCCCGAGCCCGATTAAACCCGACAGGTTTTTAATAGGTGGGCCATTATAACACACGTTCTCAGTTGTGGGTGCATTCGTAAACTGACACTCCAAACGCTTGATCACAGCCCGGCCCAGCCCGGCCCGAGGACAGTGACAGGAAATATCGGCCAGACCCGACCCGGGGACCGGGTCGGGCTAGGGCCGTGTTCGGGTTCGGGCTAAGAATCTAAACTCTACAGAGTGCTCATGGTACCAGCTGGAGATGAGGTGAGTTGAGGAGGGGACGGAATCAGTGTCTGAGCACTGGTTGCTTACCATTTCCTTGTTTATATACAGAGTGATGTGCGTCATTTCCAGTACCCCCTGCACATCACGTGATTGGTGTGCGTGACACAGAGTTTTATATGTGCTGGTAGCGTATTTAAGGTTCCATTCCCTTTTGTTTGAGAGATGGTTGACAAGACCATTTATTTGTAACAACCATAAGGGAGGTGAGAATATCTTAAACTGAATATATCGATGACACATTTTATATAGAAGAACTTTGGTAGTGAAATAGACTGCCTAAATGACAACCAGACATTTTACCCTGACACATACAGGTGGATATACATTTTCTTGAAAGAAACTTCCCTGCGCTGAATTTTGTTTGGACTATTATATGGACTTCTGGGTGGCTTTAACAGACATTGTGGGTGATACAGATATTACACACGTGAGTGAACATTTGTGTTTCTTTTGTTTTTATAGTGTAGCTGTCAGGGCCTGAGGGCGGCCACCAGAGGTCGCCCTTGTTTAAGTTTGATTTCTGGCTTTGTTGTGAGCTTTTGAAATGTCATAAGATGATTAGGTTCTGCTGGATTTAGTTTAAGTTAAATGATGGGGTTTTGTCATTGGTTGTTGGGAGGTGGGTTTTGTGATTTAAACGGTTTGTGTTTCTGTTTCCATTGTCAGTCAACCATCACTGTGGCCTTTGTTAACTCCAGTCTATGTAGTCAAGAACCTATAGTATTTGAGTTTGGATTCTCTGCTTGTTTTGAGTTAAAGTTTAGTAGAAAATAAAGATGAAGCATTTCAGCTACCTATGGTGTGTGTGTGCCTGTCCCATGTGCCTGGAGAAGGAGAGAAAGAAGGAGCAGCATGACAGAAACAGCTATTTCAAAAAAGCACCTGAGCCACAAACAGGCCTGCATCGTGACATTTCCAGTTACTCTGGGTTTTTTTCATTCTAAAACGTGCCGGTTTAAGTTGAATAGAGTTCAGTTATTGTAAGTGAAACCTTAATTATTTGTTATTTATTCATTTGTTGGTTGAAAATATTATTTGTGGTATACATTGGTGTGAAAGTAAAATTGTTTAATTCTATTTTTACTTGCTTACTGTGGACATTTAATTTAACAATGTGTAATACTTTACTCGGCATTCCTTTAAATAGTTTGGGATTGCAAAGTAACATTAGAAAGAACGCAGGATAGCTCTCTCTAACCTGACGGTCCAGTTAAGGGCGCTACACCTAAAATATAAAGCACTACACATACACTGTATTTATGGTCTCGCTCACTCACCGTCATGAATCCATCTAGCAGTCCTGAGTCTGGCTTAGGAGGAGCCTGTAGTCTCTCCATGGACCATTTCTCCACAATAGAAGACACCTGAGCACTTTCAGTGTTTAGGATCCGAAAGCCGGTCATGTTCACACCACTGTACTGATATGGCTCCATGTCCAGTGCAAACAGGTCCTGAAATAACATTTGATTCACAGCTAAAATCATCACAATCAGTAGATGTTGCTATATTACTGGTTTATTTTGGCAAACACAACTTGCAAAGGCATGTTTGGGGTCTGATCTTTTCTTCTTTAGTTTTACATTGAAGTTAAAAAGCAAACCAGATTTGTTGATATAGTTTGAGGCATTGTATGATATTGTTATCTTTAAGTGTAAGTGCTACAACAGAAACATTGGCCATCTCAAAGCCTGCATTTTTAGAAAACAGGATGGCATAATGTCAGAAACTACATAAACATGTCCAGTTGAAATTACTTAACACATTATAAAGCAAGACTGAGTTTGGCAATTATAATCGGTGTACACAGGCTTCATTGCTGGATACATAAGCAAACAATGAACTCACTAATTTTGACTGATCAAATGAATCAAAGAAATGTGTAAGACTGTGTAAATTAGATTTTGCAGAACTATATCTTAAAAAAAACAACTTGAGAAGTAAATTCATTTTTGTAAACTGTAAGAACAAAGTTAAAAATAAATCACGGCCAATTAATGAGAAGAAAGCAAGAAAGATTGTGCTTTCAAAAATAACGCAAACTTGAGTGTTCCGTTGTAGCCTTTTTGAGGTCTGGATAGAGCCATGAAATACAAAGCTTTTAATTCGCCAGATTAACCTTGAGCACCCTCCACAATTATTGGCACCCCTGATAAAGGTGCATATAAAACCTTAAAATAAATTATTTTTTACTGCCCTATCATATTCTCACACTGAAAAAAACTGACTTTTAACTATACATCATTAAGAAATCATTATTTTTAACACAATCCCATGTGCCACAATTATTGGCACCTCTAACAATTCCTATAAAATAGAGATAACTGAAGTATTTTTGTAATTTATCCTTTACTTCTGATCAGAGTGTCTAGGATCTTTTAGTTAGTAATCCAGTAACTTTTACTTAGATTGCCTGTGTCTCTGGGGTATAAATATGATGTGACACAGAAGCCCATTTCTCCTAGCCACTCTTAAAAATGAGAAAGACAAGAGAACACGCCATTCAAGTAAAGTAGATGTGTGTTAATCTTCATAAGTCAGGAAATGGCTACAAGAAAATAGCTATTCATCTAAATTTGCCCATATCCATTGTCAGAGCAATTATTAAAAAGTTTAAAACAACTGGGACTGTGACAAACTAGGCTGGATCAAGACCCAAATTTATCTTGATATCATGCACAGTGAAGAGGATGGTAAGGGGGTAAAAAAAAATCTCCAAAGCTCACTGTTAAAGAACTGAAGCAAGGAGTGGGATCTTGTGGTCACCAAGTCTCCAAAACAAACATTAGACCCTTTTTGCAACCCAACAGGTTGTTTGGAAGCAATGCCAGGATAAAGCCTTTTCTGTCCTACAATCACAAACATGCATGTATAGATTTTGCTAAATGCTACTGGGACTTTAACTGGAACCATGCACTTTGGTCAGATGAGACTAAGATTGAGATTTTTGGCACCAAACACTCCAGGTGAGTCTCACGTAAAACAATGGGTAAATATGCGGAAAAGCACCTCATGCCAGTGTTAAGTATGGCCGATGTGAAGCTGTGGGTCTGTTTCTTTTCCAATGGCACAGGGAAACTTGTTTGAGTGCATTAACTCTTTGAAATAGCAGGACATTTTAAATAAAAATCTGATGGCTTCTGCCAGAAAACTGAAAACAGGTTGTCAAAACATATTGCCAAATCAACACAGAAATGGTTCGCCACACACAAAATCAACCTTCATCAAAGGCCAGCTAAGTTCTCAGACCTGAATCCCATAGAAAACCTGTGGAGTGAGCTGAAGAAGGGAGTGCATAAGAGAGGGCCCAGGACATTGGATGATTTAGAGAGATTGTGCATACAGGAATGGAGAAAAATCCCTTTTCCTCTATTCCTCAACCTTGTGAAATGTTACAGGAGAAGATTAAGTGCTGTCTTAACGTCCTTTTGCTATTGGCTGTACAAACTATTAACAGCAGGAGTGTCAGATTTTCCCCACTTAATACATTTTTCTCCTTTTTTCAGTGTGATGTTCACTAAAAATAATAAAAAAATTTCAGGGGTGCCAATAATTGTGTAGGGTGCTGTAATTGTTTTTTTTCTAAACAATCTCTAAAGCATTTCATAGCCCATGCTAAATTGTATTATTAATTTTTAGCTAAATCAAGGTTGATTAGCTGTTCATCACAGCTGCAGCCTGAAAGGCTTGCTTGGGGGCTACCACAGGCTAAGATATAGATGCAGGCCTGCTGAACAAGCTACAGTTAGTATCAAGTATCTAGCATATTCATTTTTGTTTTTTGTATGTGCTAAAGTAGACAGCAATGATGCTTGAACTAAGTGTCACTGTAGAGGACTATAAATATGTCTAGGCTGCAGACAAGGTAGGTGGCTCTTCAGTAGCACTATATATTATAAACGCTTCTCTTCAATGGGGTACATAATGTAATGTGACCATTTAAACTTGCTATCCCGCAGGGTAAAATCTATTGAACTCACTGAAATCTGATACACTTGTGAAATAGCATGGTTACATGCTGCCCTTAGGGACGATTATTCGGAAACATGGAATTAGCTTCCACTGCTATGCAGACGATACACAGCTTTA
>JBBPCX010054899.1:0-14521 GCA_037974365.1 Hydrocynus forskahlii | reverse complement strand
ATATTAGTGCCGAGGTAAGAGTCAGTGGGGGATAAATACAGAGAGAGAATTTCGTGCTGTTCACACTGTGTACTGTAGTGTGTTCACGTATGACAAAAAAACATTTAAACTGGAGTTGTGTGAACAGAAACAGAGTGTCTGTGACTCTGTTTTGAAGTGTACAGTATTATAAGCAGTTATGTACTGTTTTGTGTGTGCTTGTGTAGGAATGGTCTCCCTCTCACAACCTGAAGAGTCTGAAGAAGAAGCAAATGGCAGCTCGAGAGGCCATGGCAAGACAGACCACGCTGGCGGATGCAGAGCAGAGCAGTGTGGAGTCCTCTGTCATCAGGTCAGACCAAAAACTCAAAGGTCATACACAGTTCATCCTAAGGTTGTGTGGCTGCCCCTGCCCACAAAACTTAATGGGATTGCCGCTGTC
The DNA here is from genome assembly GCA_037974365.1 of Hydrocynus forskahlii. Lineage (NCBI taxonomy): Eukaryota > Metazoa > Chordata > Actinopteri > Characiformes > Alestidae > Hydrocynus > Hydrocynus forskahlii. The sequence goes on along the minus strand of JBBPCX010054899.1, from coordinate 14,100 downwards.
ATTCAGTGTGCATATTCTCAGCTTCAAACATATGCAACATTATTCGTGCACTGGTCTAAGATCTCTCTGCGTCTCACTGTCTCAGTCTACTGCAGGATGCAGAGAGCAAAGCAGAGACGAGCCAGGGCATCTCCGCCCGGGAGCACTTTGTGTTCACTGACACGGATGGCCAGGTCTATCACATCACTGTGGAGGGTAACACTGTGAAGGACGGAGCACGCATCCCCCCAGATGTGAGTGCACACACACAGACACTTAATATTGTCTGCCTTAAATTTTCTGCTCCCTGTTTCCTCTTATTTATGCCCTTGTTCATCCTCAGATACTGGTAACCTTTGTGCTGCATATGCAACAAGGACAGTTTCCTCGCTTGAATGAATATACTAAATAATTAAATAATAGGACAAGGAGTTTAATACATATACAAGTACTTTCCCTGAGGTCTACTCATGGGGTTTGTGTGGTCTTATGAATATAGCCATCATTCGTTACATTTTCCAACCTTTCATTATTTGGAATAGCACTTAAGAAGATGAATTTTGGCTCGAAAAATCAATGCAAAATACATTGGAACACATTGAGTCTGACAGCATGACTCTTGATTGACAGGCGTAGGGAGACGGATGGGTCCTGCAAACTGTGTGATGCATTGGTTTTGAACAGCATTTCTATCAATATAATGAGTTATGAAAAGGTCAAAGCCATCTGGTGCTTATTTTAGAAAAGACAAAAGAAGATACGTACTGGAGAGTGGAGGGCCTTTCATGTCATTATGAACATTTTATGTTACATAGTGATGTACCAAAATGAAAATTCTGCGTTCTTGGCTGCTTGAACAAAGTTCAGGACACCTTTTTTGTTCTTTAGAGTTAAGATAAAAATGCAGATAATAGGTAACAAATGATGAGATAATTGCTGAGATGGCTGAGTTAATTTTAAGCAGCTTGGTAGATAATAATAAATGATATTAAATGCATACAGGTGTACAGCAAATGGTTAAATATGCTGCAACTATACCACAGAATCTAACACACTGCCATGCACATTGGTGTTATATTACACCCAAACACACCTGATCCAGCTCATCCACTTGTGGTGGTATTAGCCTGGTGGGTAAAACACTTACCTGTGACCACGATGACCACAACGTCACAGGTTCAAACCCCCCACCTTCTACCATTGTGTCCTTGAGCAAGACACTTAACCCTCAGTTGTAACTGATGACTAAGTCGCTCTGGATAAGGATGTCTGACAAATGGCACTTTATATAAGTTTTCTTTTTACACTTTCTATGTCTTTGACACTGAGCATCTTCTTGTGTTGCTAGTCATATGTCGAATAGCGTTTTTCTCTGCCTCTGTCTTTCTATCTCTCATCTTCCTTATTTATCATGATTTATTTTGTGCTATTCATTAATGTCTTACTGTCATTTATTCAGCACTAGCCACTTAATCCCTTCCAAAGTTTTTTCTCTCTTGAATTTCTCAAATTTCTCTGCTCAAAAGGTGAAGTTATTTGTTACTGCCTGTTATGTATTAAAATATCTGGACCTTGAAATGTATTCTTTTAACAGTGTATTCAAGCAAGTAGGAGCAAAAATGAAATAGAATGAAAATCAAGCAGCTAGGTCTGAGATGCCTGACACATTTTTACAAGTTTTAGCTGAGCATTGGTATTGAGATGAAAAATGAAGGTTTTGCATGTTGAGACCTTATACATTGCACACAATTACTATAAAGAAATCACTTTTCTGTCCTCTGATGCTGATATCACCAAGTGCTCTCTGTGCTTGAGCTGGTAAGCATGAAATAATCATAATAAAGATTTGGGAGCACTCTGTGAAAAAAAATAGCATGTAAGTTAGATGCTGAAAGAAAATCAGAACCAAAGCACAAATGTTGGTTGGAACAAAATTGTCAGAAAGGGAAAAAAAGTGCATATTTGCTATTTAGAGGTTCCAAAGTCTAAAACCACCCTGAAAATATGGAATTTGTAAATTTACACACCAGGAGGTAAAACAATTTAGTTTAGAATTTAAAAAACTAAAGTAAAATGCAGAAATAATAGTGAAGATTCTGCTTTATTTCAGGTTTTTAGTGTTTAACTCCTTTGAAGTGTGTTTAGGTGACTCATCAAAGGTTTTTGCACAAATTTGTGTCAAACTGGTGTTCTCGAACTCGGATATGCACTGTTCTTAAAGCAAAAGGGGACATACCAACTCTTAAGAATATATTTTCACAAAAAATGTTACATAATTAATGTTTGTAATGATAAATGTTTCAAGACAAATCTTTAACTTGGTCATAAATTGTAATCGATCAAGAATGAAATTGCAAAAAACATATACTCTCTATGGTCACCTAGCTTAGCCTGTTTGTACAGAAGTAGAGAAATAACAGGGCAGAGAACAGCAGGCAGAGGCGTATTTGTAGAGTTGAAGCAGAGTATTGGTTCTTGTTTCAGCTTGAAAAAATCCTCATGAGAAGAAAAACCAGCAGCCATCTGCACATATGCATCGGTTAATAGAGATGAGAGAAGAGGTCCTAGGAGCAGATTTGCAGCCATCTGACTGCAGTGTTGCAGTACACGCTTTTGTTTGTGTGTGTTGATGAGTGTATCAGAGGCAGCAGACGCAATCTGTTGCCTCTCTATATGCTACTCTTTTCATTCTTGCGAGACTGATGATGCTAAACAGATGAACCCAACTTTGTGTGATTTGCAGTCTTTGTTTTGAAATGTATCATAATTTGCCCAGTGTTCCATCAGACCTCTAAGCAAACCAGTTTTTGTATGCTTTGTGTGTGCACATCATTTGTTTGCAAGCCATAACTGCCTGTTGCAGTTAGTAATCCTGCCCATTATGGACTCTTGTTAGGGTAGCATGGGCAGCATTGCCTGCATTGCATGGAAAGGAGACACCCTGGTTCTGGGAGATGTTGATGGAAACCTGAATTTCTGGGATCTGAAGGCCCGTCTGTCCAGGTATGAGTGTGTCTTCATGTAATTGCAGACTGTAGAATGTGTTATCAATTCTGATTAGTCTCCTTGAATGAAATTACTTGTTATCCAGAAAATGCAAAAACATGTAGTGATGTAGCTTCTGAAAGAAAGTGTAACCTCTTGAGTAAGTTAAATTTAGGGTGGTCGTTGCCTAGTGAGTAAAATACTTGCCTGTGAACTCGATGGCCACAAAGTCAGTTTCGAACCCCCACTTTCTACCATTGTGTCTTTGAACAAGATACTTAACACCCAGTTGCTCCAGTGGGACTGTCCCTGTAACTAATGATTGTAAGTCACTCTGGATAAGGGCATCTGCAAACTGCCATTCATGTAAATGTAATAAATGTTCAGCCCACATATTATGGAGTGCATTGTCTTCTGACATAAATCTCATTCTTCATCTAGGGGTATTCCCACACATCGTGGATGGGTGAAGAAGATACGTTTTGCTCCTGGAAAGGGCAACCAAAAGCTCCTAGTGATGTACACTGACGGAGCTGAGGTGTGGGATACAAAAGAGGTGGGCTTGAGTTCCTTTGCTGTTCAGTTGCATATAGTTGTCAAGGACATTCATGTTTTATTACAGTTTTATTACTAATGAATGAAACCAGTTGCCATTAAAGGTCTCATATCATGGAAGATAATTTTTCATTTACTAAATTGTTGATGTTTCAAACATTTAATTCTCCAAACCCCAAGGAAACTAAATCATGGCCGTGCCAGATCTTGTTAGCTTAATTCCAGCTAGCTAGCTGATAGCAGATTTAAAAGAAATTTGGTTTAATCTAGTTACAAAGATTTATTTCAAGACAGCACGTATTTCATGTTTCTCAAAAACATATTTTATATGTCTATTTCAATAGTGGGTAATAGCAAAACTGATATAATCTCAAAATGTAAATCTTCTAAAAAGTTGAGAGGAGTATAAAATTCATAGTCATTTTGATTCACAGTTACATCATGTTGCAAAATATATTGGGATGAAACAGTAAGAATTTGTCCTAAGTTATTTGTAACTTTAACAGTTTTTACCTCAGCAGACTATGTCGTTTTACTTACCATTGTGATGTTGGTATCGTTTTAGAAATTCCCTTTTAGAAATGCCTAAACACTGGTTTGGGATTATGTTTGTGTATATAAAATTAAAATATATTAAAATATATAAACTGAAAATTTTACCTGTCTCGTTTTGCCAGATATCCGATTTTAACAATACTCATCCTACACCCACGTATTCAGCTTACAGCAATTACTATCATATTAAAGTTATAGAGAGTATTTAGGACCAGACTACTTTGTTAATGTGGCACAGTACAGGACAGCCAATCAGAAGAGTCACCACAAAAATGTAAACTCATTGATCAAAGTCATACTTTTTACTAAGTGAATATAAGTTAGCATTGACAAGCTTAACCTGTTAATTTGAAAGTGTAAAGAGAGGCTAGAAATTAGTCTTGTAAAAAGTCATGTTTTTGATGCACTTGGCTGAAAACTGAAACTGAAATTATTATTATTAAATTATTAAAAGAATAAATATGTTACAAAACTATGAAAATATTTATTTAGCATTCAAACAATGCATAATATAAAATAAAATTTGAAATAAAATATTTTACTTGGCCCCATTCATTAACAGCCTAAAAGCAAGATGGCTGAAATATTATACAATTAAATATCTTCTCTCATAAAACTAGTGAATTCAAGTGCATTTTAATATTCTGAACGAAGTGCATGAACAAAGTGCATTCTAAACAAGTGCTTTAAAAACTGTTGAAAGATGTAATTCTCTGTAGGCCTATAACAAAATAGTGTATCAAAACAAAGACCGACATAGCCCATATATTAACTGTAATCACTGGAAAACTTGCCTTTTCAAAAACACAGACGGAGTGGGTGTGCTCGAAGGGTCTTGCCTCTTCTGTGCTTGATCCGGATGTTTTGATTTTAAAAGATAAACTAATCCCGACGTTGAGAAAGCCTTTGTGGATGCACCCCCTCTAGAAATTTTTGCATTCCACTAGTGTTGTTTTTGTTTGTCTTAATTTTAGTTTTAATCTAGTCTTTGCGTCAAGCTGTAATTTTAGTTTTTATTAGTCTTAGTCACGTCCATACTCTTTTTAGTCTAGTCCAGTTTCAGTCAAGAATGCCGTGTGTGTGTGTGTGAGACTTTGTGTGTGTGTGAGATTTCTCTTTCCCTGGCACTATATTGACCAATACATTTGGCCACTCTAGATAGATTTAATTCACCGTGCCTCTCAAAGGACAAAAGTATTGGGACGTAACGCTGTTCAACTCTAAGGTCATGCGTCCCAATACTTTTTTCTCCCCTCCCTATCGTACAGGAAATAAAAAACTATGCTAAAATGTCTCGTCTCGTTTTAGTCAACGAAAATGAAGAGACATTTTCGCATAGTTTTTATTTTGTACACCACATTTAGACTCGTTCTTATTCGTCAACAATATTACGTGATTTATTTAATTAAAGTTATCGTCACATGACCAGCATTTACGTTGCGTCTCGTTTTTGTCACATATGTTCATTGACGATTATATTAAGTCATAATTTTCATTGACAAAAGCAACACTACATTCCACACTTTACAAACGGCTTTCCGCGTGTCTTTCTTAGATATATCGAAATGTGCCCACACGGCAGACATGCTGACTCTAATCCAGTCGGCCACGTGCAGGCTGCGCTTGTTGATTGCGTCATCACTGTTTCGGTCACATAAAAAAAAATAAATTCGGTGGCCGAATATTCGGTGCATCCCTATTGATAATGATATTAAATAAATCTTGACAATCTAGTATTTTTATTATCAGTAGCACCGCAATTTGTGGTAAGGAACAGGAAGGCAGACTGTGTGTTATACAAACTCTGAATGGTGGAATTTATTTTGGTTATAGGTCTGCATTTTTGTCTGCCTTGGAAGTTAAGCTCAGTTGTAGAGGCGTCCGTGTATATACCACTTAGCGCTGCTATGAGGCCATAAACAGTTAGCAAACCACAAACTCATTTACTTATTTATTTACTTATTTATTTACTTATTTATTTATTTAAATTATTGCTGCCAACTTCAACCATGCAAACCTTAATACCACCTGTATTCTACCAGCAAGTGGACTTTGTGACCAGGGAGAAACTGTTTGGATCATGTTTACATCAATATGAAAGACGCATACAGAGGAGAACCATCTAACCACCTCGGATCACATCTCTGAAAAGATTATTCCGGTCTACAAATCTCTTCTCAAACGGACCAGACCAGTGTGGACAGTAGGGGCCATCTCAGCACTTCAGGATTTGTTCAAGTGCACAGACAGGAAGCTGCCACTTATGAGGTCTGTGTTAACCTGGAGGAGTACACTGTGTCTGTAACTGGATACATTAGTAAGTGCACAGAGGATGTTACTCTCACTAAAACCAGAAACTCTGATGACTGCTGATATATGGCGGCTAGTGAAAGCAAGAGAGGATGCTTGCAGATCTGATGACAAAGTGGCTCTCAGTATTGACAGTAAAACGTGCAAATGCCCAGAAGTTCCAGGGGCGGTTCAGAACACCTCAGACTTATGGAGCATGTGGAGAGACATCCAGAAAATCACAGACTACAAACCCATAGCTCCATTCTGTGACTGCAGTGCTTCGCTTCCTTTTGTCCTGCATGCCTTCTATGCACGGTTTGATGATCAGAACAACAAGCCTGTAATAAATTTCACCCCTCCATTTCACAAACACGTACTTTGAACACAACAGACGTGAGGACAGCTTTCAGCTGGGTCAGTACCCACAAAGCTGTGGGGCCTGACACATACGTGGCTGTGTTGAAGGACTGTGCAAACCAGCTGGCTGACACCTTTACACATGTCTCCATTGCCTTCCTAAGCCAAACAATTCTCCCATCATGCATCAAAACAACTACAGCAGTTCCAGTCCCAGAAAAGTCTACTGTTACCTGTCATTATGATTACCCTCCTGGTGGAGTCATTCCAGTTATTATGAAGTGCTTCAAGAGGCTTGTCATGAACCATATGGGAGCCGGCCTCCCTAGTACCGCGCACCCTCTTCCGGTGGCATACCGCCCTAAATGATCTGCTGGAGATGCTGACTCACCTGGGAAAAAACTTATATGTGAGGATGTTGTGCTTCAATTGTGGTCAACAACTTGCCTCTTAATGTGGACAGAACAAAAGAGATGATCCTGGACTTCAGGAAATCATACACTGATCACTCTCCACGCTCCATCAATGATTCCACTGACAAGAAGTCAGCAGCACCAAATTTCTGGGCATTCACATATCAGATGATCTTACCTAGTCAATAAACACTGTTCAGGCTATGAAAGCACAACAGTGTCTTCACTTTCTACAAAGTCAGAGCACCGCTGCCCATCCGTAACACATTCTTACAGGGGCACCACTGAAAGTGTCTTAACCAGCTGCATTACAATCTGGTTTGGGAGCTGCATTGCCTTTGACCGCAACACCATGCAGCTGAGAAGGTAATGAGTGTGCCTCTGTCCTTCCTGCAGAACACTTACCACAAATGCTGCTTTACACAAGCAGGCAGTATTGTGCAGGAAATACTTGGCACAATTTCTTTGCTTTTTTGCCATTAGACATGCTGTACCGTAACATCCACTTGGGCACCTCCAGGCTGTGGTGTAGCTTCATACAGCAAGCTGTCCAATTTCGCAACACAGACGACACATTTCTGACAACTGCTCAAACGCACTTATTCACATAATTTTTTTATTTTGTATATTGTCTTATGTCTCATGTCTAATGCCCACTATCTGCACTTTGGACACATGTTATTGTGTGGTATTTTTATTGTGTATTGTTACTATTATATGTGCACTGTGGTCACAGAGGAACTTTGTTTAATCTCACTATGTACTTGTATACAGTCATTGATGACAAAGTCAACCATATTATTATATTAACCCGAGTTCTACGTCTTACTTTTCATCAAGACGAAGAAATTCCATGTACAGTGCCACCAGAAAGTATTCACACCCCTTCACTTCTTCCACATTTTGTTACATTACAGACTTATTCTAAAATAGTCAAAAAGTTATATTTTGATTTCATCAGATCAGAGGATTTTGCTTTTTACAGTCTGCAAATCCCTAATGTGCTTTTTGGCAAACTCCAAGTGGGCTGCCATGTGCCTTTTAGTGAGGAGTGGCTTCTGTCTGGCCTCGTTACCATAAAGGCCTGATTGTAGGAGTGCATTGGCTATGGTTGACCTGCTAGATGGTCTCCTATCTCCACAAGGGATCGCTGGGGCGCCATCTTAGTGACCGTTGGATTCTTGGTCACCTCTCTGACCAAGGCCCTTCTTCTAGGGAGGGTCCTGGTGGTTCCAAATGTCTTCCATTTCCAAATAACTACAGTGCTTTTCGGGACCATCGGTGCTGCCAAAATGTTTTTGTATCCTTCCCCAGATTTGTGCCTTGACACAATCTGGTCTTGGATGTCTACAGACAGTTCCCTGGACTTCATTGCTTGGTTTCTGCTCTGATATGCGCTGTCCTTATATAGACAAGACAAGTGTGTGCCATTCCAAATCCTGTACGATCAATTGAATTTACCGCAACTGGACTGAAATCAAGTTGTAGAAGCATATCAAGGATGATCAGTGGAAATCGGATGCACCTGAGCTCAATTTTGAGTGCCATAGCAAAGGGTGTGAATACTTAAGGGTGTGTACCTTTTGTGTTTAAACATTTACATTATTTATAAATTTAAGAAGATGTCTGGAAACATTCATTTTACCCTTACGGACCATTTTGTGCAGATTTATAAAACAAAACTATACTCAAATCGATTTTAGAATAAGCCTGTAATGTAACAAAACGTGGAAGAAGTGAATGGGTGTGAATTCTTTGTTGTGGCACTGTATATTGTATCACTTAGTGTAGCACATAATGTTGCACTCTCTGCAACAAAGGCAGTTTTCTTGCTGCATTCAGCTCAGGAAGAAGGGCTGTGTCCCTTGGGTTCAGGATATTTATTGCTCTTTTCACTTGGTAGTAAAACTACATCTGAGAGAGCCCTTTTTTCAGAGGCCTAAAAGCTTTGCAGGAGATATTTGCACATTTCAGCTTGTTTGAGGTTGGATGTCATTATCATTTTGTTTCAGTTTTGCTGGAAATCCCTTTCTGGTATCTCTTTCTTTTGCTTTACTCACCATATCTTTTACCTCAAGGCTCGCCCAAGGGTAGAAGTGTTATGTAATTAGAAGCAAGAGTGGGTAGCTTATGATTGAAAATACAGCCCTTTCAGTATTAGATATGGGGAGCAAAATAATTGTAGATGTAGAGCCAATTGCAGATTTTGTAGCACCCTGAAAACACCATCTTATTGTGTTTTTATATGAAGTCCTCTCAATTTTCCAGGAAAGTGACAGAAAATGACAGATTTGGCTGTGGTCTATTATAGTTTCTTTTTTCCAAATCTTAACATTTGTCATTTACAAGATGTGAAATATTTAATGCAGTCAATGCTTATGCCGAAAAATGTTATATCTCCATGCCTTCCACTTTAATAGAAATACCTGCTTTGTATTTGCTTATGCATCCTTGTAACTCAGGGGTATCCGATCTGAAATGCAAAGGGCTGGTGTGTTATTTTTATTACCGTGATTCCATATTTGAATTTTTTATTATTTTCAATAAGTATATCGTAAAATTCACCACATTACTTTTATGGAAAGAAGCACTATTAAGAAGCTGCACACAGTGATCACAAAGTGGTCACAAATGTCTGTACCAAGGGAATGGGTCATGAGAAAGGTAATGTTTTGTGTTAATGCCTAAACCTGAACTAACTGAACAGCAAAAACACTCTGGTAGTAGTTCACAGACAGAATCACTGTTGTGCTATGTTGATAATTTAAAAGACATCTTGATCAGTTTTTTGTTTTTCAAATTTGCTTGTTATTAGTAAATCAGGGCTCTAGTAATGCGATTTCCATTTAAGAACGGATTCTCAAACACATCTATCTGGAGTGTAAGGACTGATACGATATTTGAGTTTTGATCTACAAACAGCATGTAACAGCAGTTGTAATAGCATGGTGGAGTTACGGGCTTCCCAACAAACAGGGTCCTATAGGGAGTTCAGGTCAAGTTAAGTAGTCAAGTAGGTTTTATTTGTCATTTCTGCCATGTACACAGTACATAGTAGAAACAACACAATGTTCCTCCAGGACCATGGTGAAACACAAGAACAGAAGTTACATATGCAAAAACAGCAATACAGAACAGCAATAAATATAATTGTGCAAATTGTAGCATCAGTATGATAGAGAATGTCATGTTTTATGTTTTAAACAGAGTGTGCAGTATTTAAAAGATTATTTAAACAGGTGATTGAAGTGAGTTGTTCAAGGGGGAGGGGGGTTGGTGGTGGTGTGTGTGTGTGTGTGTGTTTGTGTGTGTGTGTGTGTGTTGCTTTATTTCTGGTTGAGTAGTCAGATGGCCTGAGGGAAGAAACTGTTCCCCATTCTGGTAGTGGAGGCCCGTATGCTACAGAACCTCTTTCCAGATGGGAGGAGGTAAAAGAGAGTGTGTGTGAGGGGTGAGTTGGGTTGTCCACAGTGCCGGTGTCTTTGTGGAAGCAGTGTGTGGTGTAAATGTCTGGTGTAAATTATCTTCTCATCACAATCCTCTGTAGGCTCTTGCGCTCCGAAATGTTGCAATTCCCATACCAGGCTGTGATGCAGCTACAGAGAATGCTCTCTATGATCCCTCTGTAGAAAATGGTGAGGATTGGCGATAGAAGGTACACTCTCCTCAGTCTCTGCAGGAAGTAGAGATGCTGCTGGGCTTTCTTGGTGATGGAGCTGGTGTTGAGGGTCCTCTTGAGGTTCTCCATGATGTGAATACCAAGGAACTTGGTGCTCTGGACGATGTCCACTGAGGAGCCGCCGATGCTCAATGGGGAGTGATCCTGTGCCCTCCTGAAGTCAACAACTATCTCTTTTGTTTTCTCCACGTTCAGGGAAAGGTTGTTGACTTCGCAGCAGTCCATCAGCCATTGCACCTCCTCTCTGTATGCTGCTTCATTGTTCCTGTTCATCACACCTACCACAGTCGTGTCATCTTCGAACTTGATGTGGTTTGAGCTGTGGGGGGTTAGTAGCTTGAACAGTAGAGGGCTGAGCACATATCCCTAGGAGGCCCCTATGTTCAGCGTGGTGGTGCTGTAGATGTTTCCAATCCTGACTGACTGAGGTCTCCAAGTCAGGAAGTCCAGGACCCAGTTGCAGAGGGAGGTGTTTAGGCCCAGCAGTCTCAGATTCCCCATCAGATGCTGAGGAATGATGGTGTTGAATGCTAAACTGAAGTCTATGAACAGCATTCTAACATAAGTTTCCTTTTTGTTCTGGTGAGTGAGGACCAGGTGAAGGGTGGTGTTGATGGCATCATCTGTAGAATGCTTGGGACGGTATGCGAACTGAAGGGGGTCCAGTGAGGGAGGCAGTTGTGACTTGATGTGCCTCATGACTAGCCTCTCGACACACTTCTTGCTGGTGGGTGTGAGTGCGATGGGACAATAGTCATTGAGGCAGGACACTGGTGACTTCTTTGGCACGGGGATGATGGTGGGGGTTTTGAAGCACGTTGGAATGACCATGGTGCTCAGAGATATGTTGAAGATGATTGTGAGAACATCTGCCAGCTGTTCTGTACATCCTCTGAGCACACAACCAGGAATGTGGTCTGGTCCAGCAGCTTTCAGCAGGTTGACTCTAAGCAGAGTTTTCCTCACGTCTGCCACGGTCAGACAGAGCACCTGGTTGTTGGGAGGTGGCATGGACTTCCTCACTTCCATGTTGTTTTGGGCTTCAAACCGTGCGTAGAAGATGTTCAGCACATCTGGAAGGGAGGCCTCAGTATCACAGGCAGGTGGAGATGCCTTGTAGTTGGTGATGCCCTGCCACATGTGCCATACATCCCCAGTGTCCTTAAAGTGGCTGTTTTCTGGGCATGGGCCCACTTCACTGCTGATGACCCTGGACAGGTTGGCCCTTGCTGTTCTCAGGGCAGCCTTGTCACCTGATTTCAAGGTGATGTCTCAGGTTCTCAGCAGTGTTCGCACCTCTGCAGTCATCCACGGCTTCTGGTTGGAGCGTGTGGTGATGTTCTTGGAGACAGAGACATTATCGATGCGCTTACTTGTAGCCAGTGACCGATGTTGTGTACTTCTCCAAGTTGGTGGAGTCGCTGTAGGTTGCAGCCTCCCTGAACATGTCCCAGTCAGTGTGCTCAAAACAGTTGTGAAGAGCAGAGATAGCACCTGGGGGCCAGATCTTTGTCTGCTTTTGGATGGGCTTGGCACATCTGATGAGCCATCAGGGTGTAAGTTTTGGAGCTGGCTGATGGCTCTTTACAGTTCTGGCAGCGCGTTGTTAGCACTGGGTGGGATGTACACCGTGACTATGAGCATGGTGGTGAATTCCCACGGTAAATAAAGTTGCCTACATCTAAGTCATAAACTCCAGCAGTGGTGAGCAGTAGCTCCATGTTAATGCATCATGTTAATGTAAACACAAAGCCCCCCACCTCTTTGTGGCTAAGATTAGCATCATGGTCGCTATGGTACATTAGGTAATAGCCATAGCCGTCTCCAGAACGCTGTCATTGAGCCATGTCTCCGTAAAAACATAAGCACAGCAGTCTCTGAACTTACGCTGGGTGGTTTGCTGGAATCGGATGTAGTCCAGTTTATTGTATAGATGAAGCAAGGGAATCTTAGGCATAACAGTTTTAAATAGTAGCTCTCACACATGCAGGGAGGAATTGTATTGTTTAGCATGTAGGTTTCACTTTTCACGGCAGCCATAGACAATTGTTTGTTGTTGTTAGCCTAGCTTCCCTTGCTTCTTTTACAGAATTGACCCAGAAACAGCCCTACAAACTCCCTATAGCGCCCTGTGTGTTGGGAAGCCCGCATCTGCACCATGCTGTTATAAAGTAGATGGACCAAAACTGAAACAGCAACATGGTGGTAGTGTGGAATTGTTTCCCTTTTGAGGCAAGCAGTAGTAATGCTCATTGCCAAAATCTCTCACACAAGTACACCTAACACCAGTAAAGTGGAGGATATACAGGCTGAAATTCTTCCAGGTCCTTACACTGTTATGTGACAAATAATAGCCGATGCGCAACACACAAGCAGTGCAAAATAAGCTACCTTTAGCTGAGTCAGCTGAATGGCTGTCGTCCTGCTGTGTAGTTTGTTTGTCATATCTATTCAGTTCTGTTTTTATTGTTTTGCTTTAATATTTTAAATGTACCTTTATTGGTATTATTCATTAGAAGTGAAAAAGTGGAGGAATAACAGATTTGCTTAATGGTTTTGGTGAAGAAAGGGGAGGAAATTGTATTCGTGCATACAAATAGTTTGTGAATAAACATGCCACTAAAGAATCTCTAACTGTACTCCAAGTGATTACAGTCTAAGTGCAGCCAAAAAAGTTTTTCATTCAGATTAAACAACAGACTATTCTAGGGATGCGATATTCAACAGCTTTTATGGCCACTCTTGTTCCTATTTCTTCACAGCCAAATCGGCAGGTAGCTGATTTTCATTAGCTTTCTCTTTTTAAACCTGAAACTCTTTATGTGGGCTAAATGAACACACTGAATGTGCTGAATATTTTTGGGAAACTTGTCTAAGAAATTCAATCCTGAGCCTGTTTTTTGGCACATAATATCCACTTTTTTAACTTAAGGTATTGAGTAAAGTATAAACACTGCCAGTTAGTTCTGGTTGTGGTTGTGGTTTACTTGCTCTGTACAAATGTACATGGGCATTAGTTAGCAAAGATTCTCAGAGTTTAGTTGTCTGTAGAAATATGTCCTTTGTAGAAATACAATGCTGTGAAAAAGTATTTGGCCCCTTTCTGATTTCTTATTTTTTGTATGTTTGTCAGACTTAAATGTTCACATTATCAAACTAATTTAAATATTAGACAAAGATAACCCAAGTAAACACAAAATTCCCCCCCGCAAAATCACAAAGTAACTTTGGTTAATCACATTGTTTGGAAAACTGAGTGCAATTTCACTAGCCACACCCAGGCCT
>JBBPCX010054810.1:0-14529 GCA_037974365.1 Hydrocynus forskahlii | reverse complement strand
AAATTCTTCATTTTCAAGTCAAATATCTTGAAATTTACACTTGCCTGGCATGTTTGGTAAGTTAGCGAGTGTAAGGATATATGTCGACACAGACTTCTGTGTTCTAGAATCTTGCACATTTTTAGAGCAGGAGAGGAGGACAGATTTAAGCAGGACAGATTTAATGCGTTTTGAAGGTCAAAAAGCTACATGAAATATGAGTTTTTCCAATTTGACACAAGGCACATACAATTTCTGGACAATTTTTTTTTTTTTTGGGGATGGATGTTCTACATCAATGAAACGCTTCATCATGTACACATCAGGGCCTAAAGCTCATAAATGTGACTGGTTCACTGAGTTTTGCCCCTCCTTAGACAGTGTACTCACATGGTTACAATAGCAGAGAAAGTGGCTATGCAAGCTGGGGCCTCTTAGGTTTGACCATTAATATCTGTAACTTTCTTCCGTTACTCTACAGTCTAGTTCTGACGCTCATGTATGAGGCTCTTTCAGCAGTGGACAGGGCTCAGCATAGGCACTCTGACTGGTCTGCAACTACACAGCCCCATACATGTAATGCACTGTTTGTTCTGAGCCCTTTCTATCAGAGCCAACATGATCTTTTTCAGCAGTTTGTGCTACAGCAGCTCTTCTGTGGGGTCAGACTAGCCTTTACTCTCCATGTGCATCAGTAACCCATGTGTCCCCATGACCCTGTCACCAGTTCACAAGTGTCCTTCCTTGGACCACTTTTGGTAGGTACTGGCCACTGCATACCAGGAACTTCTCAAAAGTTCCTGGTATGCTAAAGTTGGAGATGCTCTGAATCTGTCGTCTAGCCATCACAGTTCCTCAGATTCTTATGCTCACCCATTTTTCCTGCTTCCAACAAATCAACCCTTATGAACTGTCTGTTTACTTGGTGCCTAAGTTACTCAGTAATGGGTGTGTGTAAATTGGCAGGGAAAACTGAGTTTTCGCCAACTTTAAGGCTAAGCCAAGTCCTTTGTCTCGGAACCTTAATCTTGCAGAGCATCCCAGTATCCTCAGTGATCTGTACAGAGGTGCAATGCGTTACTGACTAGGCACTCAGCTGAGCCTAGCCAACAGCAGATGTGTCACATGACCAAGGATTTCATTGGGAGCCAAGCGGCTTTCCTAATTGCTGACTGCTGAGCAGGTGCAAGAGACAGCTAATCCAGCGGCCCTCAGCAGGGAAAGGTATGGGGATAGATAGTGGGGGCAGAGAGAGAGAGGGAGATAGAGAGAGAGAGACATGAAGCAGTGTTTTGAGCACCGATCTGCTACTAATTCAACCAAAGACATAGAACAAATTAAACAAATGCCAGTACATTAAAGGGCCTGAAGGAGAACTTTCAAAGCCTCTCATTTTCAGTCCAGTCCCTCAATCTGACCAGTTTCAGAGTAATGTTTTTGTCTGTTAAGACACACAGTGACCTACATATGAAACATTCAAGCAGAACAAACCACATCTAACTTAAGACCTGAACCAGTGAAGAAACAGGTGCAGATGATTCCAGATGATCAGGCGGTGATCAGTATACTGGTGGTGCTGAATGCTGAGTGGTTGGAACTCCTTTATCTTTGCAGCCTGTCACAGTAAAACATTTATTCCCATTTCATCTACTCAATATGCCAAAGATAAGACAGTTCCACCGGCATAATGTTTTTTTTTTAATTATTCAAAGCAAAATAGAAAGAAATGAGGAGTGGCTCAAGACTAAAGCAATAGGAAAGTGTCATGTCAGCTGCAATACTAGGGATGGGTTTGGTCTGTTTTTTACTGATAACGATATCCATACTGATACTGTTAATCAATACCAATACCTATCAATACTACGCTGAATAATTTGGTGCAAAAACTAAAGACATGACATTAAAAGATGCAAAAAGATTCAGTGATGATTTTATTCTGACTTTTTTGGCAAATAAACTGTCCTGAGTTTCCTGTATACATAATGAGGGAGGAGCAATCGCAACAAACATAAACAAATGTGTGATGATGACGTGCAGAGAGCTGCTACCGTCCCTCCACTGATCCAATCCAGCATCGACCGTTTGATAACGCAGCTGTTAGTATCCATCCTTAGCAAATCCTAACCTTATATCTGTATATACTTCTTATAGTTTGAGGATGGGCAATATAGCCATACATGATCATTTACATCACAAGATACATTTCTGAGTAGATCAGAAATACATCATGGATATCATCAGTGTCTAGACATCACAACATTATAAAAGTTATCCTGTTTAAAAAATACAGAATGAAAATCGTTCCACTTATTGGTTTCGATGTGGTTCCGCTGCCTGTTTCTATTTGTCAACCGCACTAGTGACTATTACCAATTATTTGATGTTAACTATTATGATGTTAAATCCCTGCTATATGACACACAGACTTTGTGTCTCTATAAAAAGTATATTATTTGTCCTGTTTAATTACAAATACTGAATCAAAATCATTGTTCTCAAATGCTTTTAATGAGGCATTAGTGTCTGTTCCAGCTTGTCAAACTCCACAGTGATTGAGTGTTTATCAATAATAATGTTATATTGCTGTTAGATGGCCCACAGCTTCACCGTTTCTATAAAGGGGACATCATTTGTCCTGTTCAATTAAAAATACTGAATGAAAATCATTGTACTTTATGCTTTTAATGTGACATTAGTGCTTAGTTCCAACTTGTCAAACTCCACAGTTATCAATGACGGCACATCTTCACTTACACTGTATGTTTCCTGTACATATGCACAACTTGCCCTTGGTCCATCTTCACATTATATTGTATATATTCTTATATTTTGTGGCACATCTTCACTTTACACTTTATAATTTATATATTTTGTGTATATGTAAATTCTCCCACCCCAATCTATGTTGTATGTCTGTTATCATACCGTTGCTGCTCTGGGAAGATATGCACACAAGCATTTCACTCAAATGTTCTGTACCTGTGTACCAGTAACAATAAAAGTCATTTGATTGGATTTGATGATGTTAAACTGCTGCAAAATGTAAACAGTTTCTACCCCCAGGCTGTCAAGCTCCTCAACACCACGCAGCCCCGGCCACCCTCCTCATCCCCCACTCCCACAAACTGTTTATACAGACCTTATACTCATGCACAGCAACTTTACCCGATATACACAGACTGAAAGACACGAACAAATCCTTAAGAATCCAAACTTAAGCTGCTATTTATACTTCTTATATTGTTATAACTCTGTATACTGGTTATGCTGTCTATACTGTTTGCACAATTATTTAATAATGCACAAGAATGTATACTTAAGGTGCTATTTTAAGTTGTTTGTTACTGTTTATACTATTGGCACAATATATTGCACATTTTACTTATATTTATATAAAACGCGCATAGAGCTGTCCACACACTCAGGAGAGGTTAAACCTTACTCTTATTTTGATCTTATTCTATATTTCTTTATTTGCATTGTTTTGTATGTTGCCCAATGTCTTATTTCTGTTGCACTATGTGTACAGTGTGGAACCTAAACTTCACCATTTCGTTTCTCTCTATACCGTGTATGGTTGAGATGACAATAAATATCACCGTGACTTTTGACTTGAATATAGCCCACACCTTTCCTATTCCTTGCATACCTAACACAATTACAACCTCTGAATTTTAAGGTATGAATGCTGCGGAAGCTCCCTCAGAGCAGATTTAGAGAAGTCTCGCTGTCAGCCTGCTGAAGGGTTTAGCTCTGACCCACTGCGAGCCACTAATGCAGTGATGTATGGGAGAATGGACGGATTAGCAAAGACAAAAACCATACTGATTCTGAAGCTGAAACAAAGAGAGAAAATACATGTCACTCCTTAAAAATAAATGCTTAAAGGCTCACTGTCGTATGCAGAGCTGAAGTTTAGATAGATATTGTAAAGCTGGCGTGGCGAGAGAGATAATAAACAGAGGTTAAGTATCTTAAGTAAGTTCATCAGTTAGCTAGAGGAGCTAGCTCACAGGAGCAGAGCCTGGTAACCTGCTGAAGGCTCATTTTACAGGACTAATTCGTCCTAAACCTGAAGGTCCTCGGTCGCTTCTGCTAAACAACAACAAAAACGCGGCGGTCTACCTTCGCTTGGTGCCGAGAGAAGATGTCCTGGAGCGTTTAAGGGTTTAGTTCGGATGTTCTCATCTCCAGTTCTCCTCCAGGTCCTCTCCAGCCTGCTCCACTGGCGTCCGCCTGCAGCACTGTTGTCATGGTACCACCGGAGAGACATGCTGGGCAAAATAAAAGTCCCAGCGGCAGAAATATTCCACTTGTTTCTCACACACACGTTGGGATTGGAATTATTTTGTCAGGAACATAGCCTGTGATCTGATGATTTTTCTCCTTTTCTGCAAAATTTTAATCTCTGAGACACATTAGCTGGGGTTTGATTTTTTTCTGCAAAATCTTGATGTTACTCAATTTCCAAAAAAAGTTAATATACAAAAAATTGTAATCTTTGAGACATTATTTTTTCTAAAATTCTGAATAATATTGATCTTTCACACAGGCTGAAGTTAGATGTTTTTTTAAATCTATTTCTCGACATTTCTATATTTCAGACAAATAGCCAGGAGTTAGAGGGTTTTTGTTTTGGATGGTTAGATGATTTTTCTACACTCTACATTCCAGCAAAACTTTAATCTGTGAGCTGTTTTTTTTTATTATTATTATTTCTGCAAATTTCTAGCCTTCAGACACATAGGGTGGAGAAGGATGATATTAAATTTTTGCAGAATTGTAATCTGTAAGATACATTTACTGGGGTTGGAATTTGTCTTAAATTGCAAAATTGTAATATTTGAGGCTAGGATGTGGATGATAGTTCTACATTTTTGCAAATTTCGATCTTTCAGACACATAGGCAGGGACTGGATGATTTTACTAAATTCCTGCAAAATTATATTTGAGACACATTGGCTGGGGTTATATTTTTTATATTTCTGGAAATTACTGTCCTTGAGACACATGGATGATTTTACTACATTTCTGCATAATGTTGAGCTTTCACACACATATGCTGGGATTTGATGAGTTTTGCTACACTTCTGCAAAACTTTAATCTTTGAGACACATTGGCTGGGGTTGGATGATTTTTCAATTAGAGGTTAGATTTTTTTTTTTTTTTTGTCTGCAAAATTTGGATGATTTTACTAAATTTCTGCAAAATTACTGTTATTCTTACACATAGGGTGGAGTTGGATTTTTCCAAATTCTTGCAAAATTTTAATCTGAGACACATAGGCTGGGGTTGGATTATTTTTTCTAAATTTCTGCTAAATTCTGTTCTTTGAGACACTTTAATAATCTTGATCTTTCAGACACACAGGCTGGGATTGGACTATTTCCTAAATGTTTAATCTTTGAGAGACATAGGCATAGGTTCGTTCTTTCAAAATTTCTGCATAATACTGATCTTTCGGACACATAGAATGTAGACGGAGACACTTTTGCAAAATTTTAATCTTTGGGACAGATAAGCTGGGACTTATTGGGGCTAAGGATTACTTTTCAAAATTCTTGCATAACTTGAATTTGGGGAATTGTTTATGAGTTCGTTTTGGTCAAATTCACACAGAAATAGACTGCATTCACTACTACTACTGTTCAATCATACTAATGGTACTGCCTACCTAGCTAATGGTAGTAAGTGAAATAAATACGAAGCCAGCATTCAAGCAACAGACAAACAGCTGCTTACTGCTCCTTTAATATTGGCAATTCAGACATGTAAACAAAATTCCATTGAAAGATGCTGCACAACGGAATGAGCAACAAGCCTTATTAACTTACAGTGCAGGTCGTAACTGTTGCAGTGCAAGTAATCTGCTGCCTATTTTCTATTAACACTATGAACAATCTGTACACCTGGCTAAAAGCTACATTTTAGGCTAAAATCTGTACACGTGTCCTGAAGTTACACTTTATCAGTTCTTACAAGGCTTCAGCAAAACCTTAATAGAAACTAAGTGAACCAAGCTTGAGCATTTGCCATAACGGAAGACACAGGCCATGGCAAGTGACATGTGACCCTCTTGACGATTCTGACTTGGCGACGTCTTGGTAGCTTAAGACACGGGTGCCCAGCTCCAGTCCTGTAGGATCAGTGTCCAGCACAGTTCAGTGGTTCCAATCCTCAAACATACTCATTAAACCTGTGAAGTAATGTGTGAGCTGAAATAGGTGTATCTGGGCATAGAAATCACTCAACTGTGCTGGACACCAGCACTCCAAGACCAGAGCTGGGCAAGACCTGGCTTAAGACATCCTTATAGTCATAAAAACACAGCATAAATTACATTTCTGTCACACTGACTACCATGACCCAACTCTCAGCTAAAACTCTGAAATATACATCTAATAAAAAATACAATCTATGAACCAGATAAGGAAAAATACATGTGCAGACTGAGACAAAAGCACTGCAAAAGGACTGACAGAGCTTAAAAATACAAAAGGATGGAAGCTGACGGAGAGCATGACGCAGCAGAGGTCTGAAAGGCAGCCGTCAATCATCGTCACTGTCACTTCCGGATTCACTCAGCTGCAGATCGTTCCCTAATGAGGCACCATAACAGTATTATTTACCACACAAGTGCAACAGTGTGTTTAAAGAATAAAAAAAAAAATGTCTGTTTACATATATATTAGCATTTTAAATTTATGTAACTATGATCGAGTCAACTGGTCAACGTTACCTGGTATTCCTAATAGTCCTATATTAAATTACTGGATTGTGTAATTCAGTATATGAATCTAATTAACTGCATAACTATGTAATTAAACACAATTAAAATAAATGCATTAAAATGGCACGACAAAATCAAAGTAACTCTTGACGTCTATGGGTTAAATGTACTGGTGCAAGACAGTCAGGCTGAAACTCACTGAGTGTGTTCATCAGCTGGTTGTTGCCCTGCGGTTTGTCTGTGCCGTTGGCCAGGGGGTCTCGGCTGGGGGAGTGATGGGTGAGACCATGAGGATTGTGGGACTCTTGCTCCCCATCACTGCTGGAGCTGTCGTCCCCGCTGCCCGAACAGCTGCCCGAGTCAGAGGAGCTGCTGCTGCCACTGCTGCTCATCTGCTCAATGACCTCCACCTCTGCTCGCAGCTCTGAGAGAGAAAGAGAGAGGGAGGAAGAGACATACAGAAAGAGAGATAGCGATAGAGAAAGGGAGAGAGAGAGACATCCAGAAAGAGATAGAGAGAGGGAGAGAGAGAGCGAGAGAGAGAGAAAGAGATACAGATACAGAGATAGAGAGAAATACATAGAAAGAGAGATACAAAAAGAGAGAGATATCCAGAGAGATACATAGAGAATGAGAGACACATAGAAAGAGAGATACGCAAAAAAGAGAGAGAGAGAGAGATATACAGAGAGATACATAGAGAGAAAGAGAGAGACAGAGAGAGAGACACATAGGGAGAAAGACAGATACATAGTGAGAAAGTCAGCTATTTAGGCCCGAATAATCAGGCCATCATTTCAAAGCCATGGTTGCGTTCGTCTCTAAAACTAAGAAAGAGGAAAAAGACCAAAAGAGAGAAGTGGGTAGAATGGAACAAGTAAGTGAAGCACTTTTATTTAAAGCCATGGCTGCTTTTCACTCTCTTCAGTTTTTCCCAAGAGCTGCAGTGAGTGTTACAGCAATGCATAGATGCCTATACAATGATAAAACGTTGATCTTGCTCTAGACAACTGAATAGTGCTGGATCTGGTTTTGAACCTTTCACTTTGTCTATGGCACTCTTCCACTGGCTCTTAAACTTTCATTAAGGAATCACACCGTACCGTTCACAAACATTTTTCCATTACATATAAAGTGACCCATACCCGTGCCACTTGACAGCAGGGCGCAAATTGGGCCGGATTGCTGCTTTATGATTGGTTTAAATGTTGTCACGATGACAGACAGGCTTGGAAAGAGGCCATTGCTTCCCTTTTTTTTTTAATGGTCATGCAAAGAAAAGATGAAGATAAAACTTAACAAATGGGATGTCAAGAAGTCCACAAAGTACAAGCACTACTGTATATTTGGGTTGAAGATCAATTTCAGTGAGAGTTTACTAACACTGTGAGAATTGTGAAGCTGTACCAGGACATCAGCAACAAGCTGGGTTAAGCTTTCATCACTAAACAATGCTGAGAAAAAAAACAAAACCTCTAATAGGATTTTTTTTTTTAAATAGACCACAATAACAAAAGCAGCTGTGCCAGAAAAACTTTCTGCCTCACCACTGCCCTGCTGACACAACAGAAACACGGTTACCGAGCTGAGATATACTGGAAAATCAAAGTGTGCTTCAACTTCTGTGTACAGTTTAGGTACAGCACAGTTCCTGTACAACTATGGAAAAGTGCCTGTACAATCAGTGATTTTACTGAGATCCTGCTAGTGTGGGTTCTCTTTAAATGATGCTTTTAAACAATATGAGTGCTAATAGCTAATCCTGGCGAATCTTTAACCGCTACAACTCCAAGAGGGTAGAAGTGTACCTCTTTTGATGTCATCCAGCTGGGGCTCAGGAGAGGGGTTGTCTTTAGTGGGAGATGTTTTGGTCCCTGTGCTGGGCTTGGTGGGCGTACGGAACTGAGTGGGAGGCTGAGTGGCTCTCACCGACTGCTGCTCTATCCGAGCCTGGATCTTACTGCTGCCTTCAGCCCTAACAGACCACATACAGGGGTTCAAAGTCCAAGTCAATGTCAAGGTCAACTTTGTCATTTCAGCTATAAACATGCATACAGTGAGATGAGACAACATTAGTCCAGATTGTAGAGAACAAAATGACACATTAGTCCAGATTGTAGAGAGCAAAAAGACTAAAATACACAAGGAATACAAAATATTAACTCTACACAAGAGCATACCAGACTACACACTACACCAGAACTGTGCAATTAGGTACAAGGGTAAGTTTTAACATCCAAATGTTGCATCAGAAGAAAAGTGGAGAGGAAACAATACTGGAAGGTAATTGTGTTTAATACAGCAGTTCAATACAAATACACAATCAATCTATGAAAATACAGTGACATTAAACTTTAGTCCAAACCATTTCCACCTTGTGTGTTAAAGCAAAGTATGCAAAAAAATAAGAGACCACAATTTATTTTTAAATCAGCATCTCTATGAGTATGACAACCATTCCATGCCGGTGTCTGTTAAATTCCTACACAAGCACCTCATTCTGCTTTATGAGGTACTGATTAGTGATCACCTGAATCCAGTCTTATTTAATGCAGAAAAGTCTAAAAAACACTGCTGTAATCAACACTTGCCTCTCACAATGTGACCAGTGAAATGGCAAAACACTGCTAGAAGTACGTCAAAGGTAATTATTGCCATTTTGTTTAAGAGTGAAAAAGAGATTTGTTTTCTTTGAATTATTCAAGTTCAGTAAACGCTGCATCATTTCTGTTATTTTGATGTTTTGTCATTTCCTTAAAATGATGCTTTAAAGAACAATATTTTTATTTGGAAATTAGGAGAAATACTGTCAGCAGTTATTTTCAGGTATTATAGTTCATTTCTTGCAGCTATAAAGGATAAAACCTAAGAAACTGAACGTTTTTGCAGTGGTCTCTTATTTTTCCCTAGAGCTGTAGTTGTAACAGCACAGAAATATATTAGTAATGACATTTTCTGCTTTTGAGACCAAACAATTATAAGAAGAAGAGACTTCACACCTGGTTTTCTTGACTTGAATACTGCTACTGAGCTTCTCCAACATAAATTCTCCAGTGTCATGGTTGATGATGAGCACACAGTCTTTCTGATACGGCCTTTTGTTGCCTTTGAATACTGTCATAGGAGGCGTGGAACCCTTGTGAAAAAATGCACGTGGCCAATGAATAAAGACAAGGACAGGTTAATATTATTTTCTTTGAAATATCTGCACTCCCACTGCACTTTTAATCTACTTTAATTGACTATCTATGCATTCTCTTATTACTTTCTTATGTCCTACTATATTTATGCCTCCTGATTCATTCATATTTTTCTTATATTCCTGTAAAGTACATTGATTGACCTTTGTGTATGATACAGGGCTATTTCAACAAACTTGACTAGACCTGACTAATACATGTAGCTGGAGAGACTGGAAAGAGTGGGACCCTTACTGGTATATGTGGCAATGTAATGGTGACCTCATCTCCTTTCCCCACCTGAAGCTCCCCCTCACAGGATGTGTCGATGGATGCTGGTTTAAAATCATCTAAAAGGGAACAGGTCATGTTACACCATGAGTGAAAATGAGAGCATTCAGCTGCAGAACAGGACATTTTTGTCCAAAACCTAGCATGTTTTTGGTTTATTATCTTTCACAGCAGTGTCTCCCCATCTTCATCACAAAATACCTTAAATTAGGAGTATCTTAAAAAGGAATTTTGCATATTTATGCATAACGGAAGTTTAAGATGTAATCAGTTAGTTCAGTGTGAGAGTCAATTTAATGCTCCATTCTAAAGTCAAAGCAATTGGCCGTGAATGGTCTATAACAGCTTCCACTCTTCTTGAAAGGCTTTCCACAAGATTTTGGAGTTTCTGTGGGAATTTGTTTCCATTCATTCTGAAGAGCATTTATGAGGTCAAGCACTGATGTTGGACAAGATGGCCTGGATAACAATCTCCGTTCCAGTTAATCCCAAAGGCATTGGATGGGGTTGAGGTCAGGGCTCTGTGTGGGTCAGCCAAGTTCTTCCACACCAAACTCATCCAACCATGTCTTTATGGACCTTGATTTGTGCACTGGGCCACAGTCGTGCTGGAATAGAAAAGGTTCTTCCCAAACTGTACCCACAAAGTTGGAGGAGTGGCATTGTCCAAAATGTCTTGGCTTGCTGAAACATTAAGTTTGCCCTTCACTTGAAGTAGGGGACCACCTGAACTGAATAATTAAGAGGTGTGTCCCAATACTTTTGTCTATTGCTTATTGTTTGTATTTAAAAACTGTGATTTGAGAATGGGCTGTTTTTATACCTTATTTTTTCATTTATGGATTGCATGGATGGGAAAAGTAAACGTGTCATTTGAAACAATATTTACAGACCTTAAGCCTTTTTAATTCCAGAGAAGTGGAGATATGGGCCTTTTAATATATTGTAAGGCATCGCAATTGCAATATGTAGCAGTAAAATCGCAATACTGATATACATATATGCAGCAATACATATCGTGCAGCTCTAATTGTGAAAGTGACCATTCTGTCGTACGTGAACGCACCACAACACACAGTGTGAACACCACGAAATTCAACCTCTGCATTTAACACATTCACCAAGTGAAGCAGCCAGGAACACGGCGCCCGGGGAGCAGTGTGTGGGGACGGTACCTTGCTCAGGGTACCTCAGAGGTACCTAGCGATCTTAGGAATCGAACCCACGACTCCCTGATTGCAGGGCGAACGCCCTAACCACTAGTCTACCAGCTGCTCCATTTTAAGAGCTGTGCTAAAAATGAGGATGCTTTCCAGTCTGACAGGTTAAATGTTTAAAAACGTTTTTTTTATGAGATGATGGCACTGTCACTCACATCTGATGGTGTGGAAGGAGGATTTGGGTCGCTTCTCAAAGCTCTCCCCAAGCTTTAAAACATGCTCCTCTTTGTCCAGGAGAGGGTTCGAGCTCCCGTTCATGACCTCGGCTGATATGTAAAATCTACATTTATAAAAAAGTTGCTTATTAAAGCTGCAAATCCGAGCTTTAAACACACAAGAAACGAACTTGTTGACAAATACACTCCAAAATGTCCAAAGCTTCCTGCCGAATATCCACCCTTCAAAATAAAAGTCCCAATAAAACTAAAAAGTAAAGTTGCCCGTTATAGTCACGTGTGAACGCACCACAATTCAGCCGTACAAAAGTAAAAATGCATTCTTTTTATTATTATTGTTGACTGATAGATACTTTATTGGTCCCCTGTGTGTTGGTACTAAAGTAAAGTGGAACACCACAGCACAAAGTGTGAACAATGTAAAATTGTTTTTATTGCATTTAACCCATTCACCAAGTGAAGCAGCAGGCAGCCACCAAAGCAGCACCTCAGTGGTGCCACGGGCAGTCCTGGGATTCGAATCCAGAGCCTTCTGATCACAGAGGCAATTCCCTGTCCACCAGGCCACCAGCTGCCCCCAAAAATGTGCCCTGAACAAAAATAATAATAAGCGTTTAATTTTAATGTCACTAAAATACATTACATTACACTATATTACATTCATTTGGTAGACGTTCTTATCCAAAGTGACTGGCAATATGAGGAAACATTCAAGTTTCAGGACAGTGTGAGAACCAGAAGAGAGTATTAAGTGCAAAATTTTTGTTAGAGTAATGCAAGTGCATCAGGAGAGGATATGCTCTCTGAACAGATGAGTCTTCAGGAAGTTTTGAAAATAAACACAGCGTCTCATGTTTTTGTATAGTATTGTAATGTGAATAATATGAAAGTCAGTTTTTACTGAAACATTGGCATGTGTATGGTTTATATTATGACGGGATAATTAATTACTAAATAAATCAATAACTTTTTATTTTAAGAATCCTGTTCAAGACAATCAGAGTTGATTTCTTTAGACTTCTTAAAATGAAGCAGTACAGCATTTGTCGAACTGATGGAGTGGATCTTTCCTGATTGAACGTGTATTAATTGTTACATTAGAAAATGACTTAATAGATAAAAGCTTTTTCTCTAAAGCAGTTTACAAATAAAAATTGACGTTTATGCTGTCTCCAGATAAACAAAACTTGCTCCGCAATAAAATAAATGAACAGATTACACTATCCTTGTCAAGACTTAATACATTTTAGAGATCTTTTCGATTACATTTTAGATATCTTGCCACAATATACTTATCTAGTTTCAATGAATCTGACAAAAATGATCTCACTCCATAAAATGCCGTGAAGTTATCTATTCTTATTATTATAGTTATAATTTCTCTCTTAAATCCAGAATGTATGTAATTTTCTTTTTTCTTTTCGTACAAACACTCATACAAATACAAAAAAGGGACTTCTGTTGAACTGTTTTTATTTACTTTGACTCACTGACGTTCATGGCGTGACGCTCACACGATTACCGTAAAACTAAAAACATGAGCGACCCACAAAAATAACCCAAATTCATAGATAGATAGATTTGTGTTAGTAAAATGATATATATGCACAAACACACTCTGAAACAGACACGTGTTCAGTGTATGTCAGTATCTAGTCAAAATGAGAGATTATTGTGCAATAAGTCACAAAAGTGAAGTCAGAGCTAGGCGTTCTAGGCTTGGCATTACGGTAAAGAGCGTGTCCGGCTGGATCAGCCCAGGCAGCTTGGTGAGAGGAACATAGAGAGGAGGATGCTGCTGTCACGATGGAAGTGGTGCAGTCTAAAGTTATTTTACTGTTCAGTGGGAAACGCAAGTCGGGGAAGGACTATGTGACCGATTTGATTCAGGAGAGGTGAGATTCACTGTGCACTTTTTCCTAGGATTTGCGTGTGGGTGTCATACAGAGCTGCACAGTATGGACACAGTAAAGTAAAGCGGAGAAAGAAAGAAAAGGGGTCGATCAAGGCCTTTACACAGTACTGTGCACCCATTTGAACTTTTTCGAAACCTTAACCACTGTATTATGCAGAAATTTTGACTGTCTGGATGTTTGAGGACATACAGTCTGTAGCGCAGTATATGGATGTAGATGTATTATTCCACATGAAGTGCATTATAAGATGTATAAGATATATATGAATCTCAGTTCAGTAATGATGAAATACTGTTAGAGAAAACATTAAACATTAGCCTCTTCTCAGGTCCTCCTGGTTCCTCCACCAAGATGTTCCTAAAGGTTTACAGACCTGAATCAGAGGTGATAAATCAGGATTAGGGTTGCAAAATATATCTGTTAATCGTTATCACGATATTGGTTTCTCAATACTGATATCGCAGAAGTATGCAATATGCAAATGAACCTCTAATCAATCACAGTGTTTCTTTAGGTGAGTTATGGGGCTTTCCACAAAAGTCTAACTTTTAACCATTTAAGGTGATGGCAAATCGGTGCATGTACAGTGGCGCCACTGACAGTTCAGGGATTCGAGCCCTTGACCTTCTGATTGCAGGGGCCAGCAGCTGGCTCCAGTGTGGGATCCTGTTTTCAAGATCCTCCTGGACAAATATTAAAAGAGCAAATTTTCCAAATAGCAGTATTTTGATAACTATGCCTTTCAGTACTTTAAAGGGCTCATATCATCATTTCTGGACTTAAAAAGGCTTTAAGACGTAATATGGTTTCAAATGGTACTCCCATCCATACAGTCCATATTACAATCAGTCATTTGCAGATCATTTTATCCAAAATGACTGACAATGTGAGGACACATTCAAGTTTCAGGACAGTGTGAGAACCAGAGGCGAGTATTAAGTGCTACATCTTTATGTAAGAGTACCTGGGTGTTCACATCACTCAGAACCTGACATGGACGTGCCACACCAACGCTCTGGTGAAGAAGGCTCGTCAGC